>PVJA010009823.1:0-59842 GCA_004027025.1 Myocastor coypus
CCTTCCCTCCCTCCCTCTTTCCCTCCCTCCCTCTCTCTCATTCCCTTCTCTTTCTCTCTCTCCCTTGCCCTCCCTCCTCTCTCTCTCCCTCCCTCCTTCCCTTCTCCCCCTCTCCTTCCCTCCCTCCCTTCTCTCCCTCTTTTTCTCCCTAGAGAGCGAGCCCAGGCCCCACACATGTCAAGCACATACAGCATCCCTAGCCTATACCTCCTTGGCTTTAAGTTAGGGTGTTAAAGTCTCCAACTAGTGCTAGATTCTCAATTTCTCTCAGTTCTGGTGTGGGGTTTTTGTTTGTTTGTTTGTTTGGGGGCTTTTTTCCCCTTTGTTTTGAGAAGCAAGAATCAAATTATGTGTGTAGGAAAAGAAAAGCTTGTATAAATATTTAATATTAAATGTACTGAGAGTTTGTGAGATGAACGCACTCTACCTTGGGCCTGTGTGACCCCAAGAGGGGCTCACGATCACGGCCCCCTGCTCCCAGGCATTTGTCCCCCAGGCTGGGTGACGTTGGTTGCTCACCTTGCTGCACAGGCATTTTCAATTCTTCTCTGAGGACCAGCGGTTTCGGGGGTTCATGGTATAGACAACACACGCTGGCGCCTCCATGTGCAGGTAACAGCATCTGTCGAGAAAAGGCTGCTCCGTCTTTCTTTCCTGAGGTGCGTACGCCCTCTCCGCTTCCTCTCCTCTTGCTTTCCCCTCTCCCTCTTTCCGCGTCTCCCTGACTCTGTCTCTTTCTCTCTGGGCCCACACTTGTAGTTTCCTGATGTACCAGCAACTTCTGTGCTATAAAGCAACCCAGCTTCCGCGTGCAAGTGCTGCTCGGCTCTGAGGCTGGGGCGGGGGCCGGCAGGCCTCCGGGATGTCACAAACTGTCTCAGCAATGGTCCCTACATTAGGCGGCCATTTCTGGTCCCTTGTGGCTGCCGCTTGCCTGCTTTATCAATTTCCATCCTGCACTTTCTGTCTGTGAAGCTAAGGCGTGTTCTGCGTGGCCACTCCCAGTGGCTTCTTGCCCTTAGATCCAGGAACCTCTGCTTTGGACCAGGACGTTTAGACTTCTAATCCAATTACTGTTCTAGTAGGATTTGCGTTCACTGCTTTTCTGTGCTCTCCACACATTTCCAGTATTTTCGGTCCTCCGTTCCTCTTTTCACACCTCCTTAGCGGTGAGCACGATTTGGTGTGCCGGCGTGCCCTCTGTTCATCTTTATTTTCTACTTTATAAGTGGCTGCTTTAATGCTCACCACATGCATCGGGGTTTGTCACAATAAACTTCACAAACTAATTCTGCTAAAATATAGAGACGTCAATCCCGCCCTCTTCCTTTTCTCCTTTCTACACTAAACTCCCATAAGTAAGTGTATAAAGTACAAGTCCCGTCTGGGCGTGCTCTGAGTTGAGCCAGGCTGGACACACACCGCCCCTTCCAACTCTCTCTGCCTAATGGAGCCGCAGGCCCAGCCTGGGCCATCGCTTCTGCCACACTCAGTGCTGCCACTGCCACCAAGCCAGGTCATCTGAGGTCCTCCTGTAGAGGTGGCCAGGTCTGAGCGGGAAGGTGGGTAGGGAGGGACACCGCTGTGACATTAGGGCACAGAGGACCTGCGCTGCTCTTCCTTGAAGCTCAGCTCTTTTTGTTTATTTATTAATGTCTAGGGATCGCACCCAGGAAAGCCTCAGAGGCCGCTGCTCGGGTCCGTTCTGCGCTGCTCTGCCATTCTCTGGGGGGTGAAAGCCTGCCCACTTTCTACACCAGCCATACACGTGAGCAGTCAGCTCCAGCAGGCAGAGGCCGTACTCCCCACAGCTTTGCCTGTGGCGCCTGAGGTGGACGGCCTCACCTCAGCGCCGGGTGCTGCGACTCAGACAGGCCGCACAGTCCAACAACACTGGAGTTGTCTTTGGGCAGGGAGCTGAGTGTCCCAGGCTTCACGGGCTATGCAGGTGAGGTGCAGATAGGAAGCAGGCTGGAGGAGGGATGGATCTATCACCCGGCCCCAAAGTTGGCTTCTCCAAAGACAGGAAGAAAGAAAATAGTTTGAAGTCCTACTGGCAGAGGGGGTTGGTTTTATGGGAACATTTAGCGAGGAAACAAAACAAGAGCATTTTTCTAAAACATGTTGAAGAGAGGCCAGTGAGATAACTCAGCGATCTAAAGCACCTGCTTGGGCAAGTTTGGGCAGGTGCAGAGGACCATGGCTCGATCCTGAGTGCCACATACTATGCCAGCCCCACCCTTAGGGTGGGCTGAGCCTGCCAAAAATAATGTTGAAAAACAATTAAGTCATATTTAAGAAATGGGAGCAAGAAGGTGGTGCAGAATTATAAGGTGGTACATAAAAAGAGAAAGAAATGAACTACACTTGCTTTTCCATCGCACTTTATTTTGCGACAGCTCTGAGGCTCAGGAGGGGCTTGAGGGCCTTCCCCAGGGCCTCCTAAGCGTCTCCAAGTCTCACGTTAATGTCCTCCTAGCGGAATTCACATCCCCTGTGGTGTTTCTTGCAGAGCGCACGCGGCCTTGGCTTTCGCTTCCCTCACATGCTGCAGGGCAGACCTTCCCCAGGACAGCAAGCTGGGCCTCTGCTCCGCATCAAGTCTGTGTTTTCATGCTGATGCTGAAATGCAGTGGGAGACAGGAAAGCAGGCTCTGCAGGAGAAGGCCGGCCACCGAGCCCCCGCGAGGCCACCCAGAATGCACCAGGACCAACGACAAGCTGGCCGCACAGCGTCCTCACCGCAGGGATGAGGTCACCCAGGAAACGGTTTCATGGAGAAAAAGAGACTCAACAAAGCGCAGAAGCAAAGGCCCGTGAAGCCTGCCGCGCACATCGTCCAGCTACGCTCCCTCATTAATTTTGGAAGCCTTTGGTGTTTCCAGGGAAATTTAATCTGTGCTTTTCTGAACCATTTACACTTAACTCACCACACAGTTGTTCTGTGGCAGTCATCGATGTCTGGAAAACCCTGGACCCCTGCTCCTCAAGATATTTATTAAGGCAGTTGCTTTGTTTTTTTCCTTCAAATGAAATTATGCTTTTCCAGATTGAAAGGAACATGGAAGTGAACCCTAAACCTAACTTGTGAAGCATGAAATAGACCCGCTTTTTACCAAAGTGAGTCAAACATTCAGACTTCCAACCCAAGCTACGCTGCTTTGGCAGCCACATAATGCAGGGTTCAGTTGAAATGATAGAGCTTAGGGCTCATGTGATGCCAAACGGGGCCCTGGGGCACGGGGAGGAGCAGGCCCTGGAAGGAGCCGCCAGCCAGGCGGCCAGCTCTGCTTCCAAGCCCATGGCGAGTGGAGCTCCGAGGCGGATGGAGCTCTGACGTGTGCGTGCCACACGAGGCGCGCCAGGACTTAAAGGACGGTGAAGGCCAACACTAAGCTTGCAGAGCAGGCCAACGCTGGGTCCTGCTTTGGTGGGCTCCAGAGAGGGTGAAGTGAGATCGTTGTGCAGGGTGCTGGGCGTTCCTGAGGAGACCTCAGCACGGTGGCAGGAGCCCTGACGCGTGTGCGCCTTTGTGCTCAGGCCCTGTGCCAGGCGGGCACCTTAAAGTGCAGCATTCCCGGCTTGAATGCCCACCCACAGAAATGATCATGCGTACACCTACTTCCTGACAGCCACAAATAACCTAGCTTAGAAGGGGAAACCCCTGGTTCTGGGTTCTAAGTTATGCCAACATCCTCAGCTAGAAAACCGTGCAGACCCCTTGTCTGGCCAGCGCACGGCAGACCTAGCTCACGAGCCAATGGGGGAGTGTGTGCGGCGAGCGAGTATACGGCTGGCTGTACATTTAATCTTCAGCACCAGGAAGGAGCACGTGTAGAGCCTTCTGTGAGCCAGTGATTTGTGTGTGTGTGTGTGTGTGTGTGTGTGTGTGTGTGTGGGACCGGGGTTCAAACTCACGACTTTGCACTTTCCAGGCAAGCACTTGTGCCACGGAGCTATCTCCCCAGCCCCTGTGAGCCAGGGATCTTGAGGGCTGCACTTCCATTGCCCCTGGTTGGGCTCCAGTGGCAACCTGGCTAAGCAATGGTTTGCAGTTATTTATGGAGCCCTAACCCAGGAGCTACTGGGATGGGGTCACTGTGGACCTAACCTCAGAAGTCGGGACACCCTGGGCTGGCCCCTGCCCAGTCAAAGTCTAGAGGGCAAAACAAGTTTCTTACGAAGACTTGGTGCCCAAGCTCCGACAACTCGCCAGGGCACCAGCCTCGCCCCTTGCCCCTGGGGCCTCCGGTCAGGTCAGGAGAACCTGGTAGGCTGGACCTGCCCAGATTCCCTCCCTCCCTTCCTGGCTCCTCCCTTCCCGCTCTACGTCAGTCCCTTCACTGCCCACGGCCGTGGCGGGAGCAGCCGTCCTCTGCCCAGGCCTCTCTACCATGCTGCCCACCTTGGGGCCATCCACACAGACTGAACCTCTGAAACCTGAAGCCCTAAATAAACCCTCCCTTAACTCATGGGTGTCGGCTGCTTTGCCCCAGCGAATGGGAAAATAACTGAGACGACTTTGCTGACGTCACCAGGCTGCTCTGGAGAAGTGCTGTTATTTAGACCCCAGGCTTCACGGAGCTCCAGCTTCTTACTCTGAGCCTGACTAAAAGCCACCAAGAGAGCTCTGGCTCACGTGCTGGGAGCTGGGGCAGCGCGAGGCCCCTGGGTGCGTTTCCGAAGGCAGCCAAGACGGCGTGAGAAGGAAACATGCAAACGGGAGCAGTTTTGAAGTTTATATGAAGAGAGAACATGCTTATCTCAGCAGCAGATTGATGCATGGCTGCTCGTGGTAGTGCTTAGCTCCCCTGTGATGCCAGCCCCACTGCAAAGCCAGCCGTCCATCTGGCCACGTCTGGCACGAAACGCCACAAGGCGGCTTTCCCCATCTGATAAGCCTGAGGGCTAGCCACGCCCGGCACTGGCTCCCTATCAGCCTCCTTATCTCCTGTCAGCCTGGCACGAGAGAAGGGCACGTCTGTGCTGTCCCCGCACCCCATAAGGCGATTACAATGACGATTTTATTAGGTCTATAAAAACTTTGCAACTTCCCTGCAGCCCATTGTAATTTCACCAAGAGTCGTAAAAGGTCTTAAATTATATTTGTGCAAAATTGAGACGAACAAGCTGCATATGTACGCGTGTTTCCTTGTGTGGCGGGGACGCGCTCCTCCTCCCCGTCGGCCAAGCGCACAGAGAACGCTCTCCCAGGCAACTATTTGTCAACTCCCGTTAGAAACATTTAATACCAATAAAATTGATGGATCCAGTTTCCAAAGGGCGCTGCCAGGAGGCCTTGTGAGCACTCCATCCACGCTTAAATACCCCATTGTTCACCTTATAAAAATCTATACATGGCCTGACAAGGATAAAACTCAGCTCTGCGTGCTGAGTCAGCACCAGAGACTTTTTTGGTTGAAGCGGAGTTCATGACATAAAAGTCACTATGTTCTCAAGTCAGCGCGGGAAGATTGATCTGAGCACGTCTCCCATAAATACAGAACTGATGGGCTGTGGGGCCGCGTGCGCGTTCTCCACAGGGGCAGCACGGGAGCGTGATCCAGCCTGATCCTCTGTAGGAAGCAGCCTAACGCATGTTAAAGACTGTACTTACCAGCGTTCACGAGTGCAGAGCTATGGCCGTGCAGGTCACCGATTTTAGGTGAGAGTTACTCTCAAGTAGGACGACTCCCTGGCATGTGTCTGGTGTGCTTGTGCCTGGTGTGGCATGTGCCTGGCATGGCACATTTGTAGACTGGCATATGCCTGGTATGCATGTGCCTGGTGTGGCATGTCTGTGGCATAGCTTTGCTCCTGCTGTGGCATGTGCCTGGTGTGGCATGGCATGTGCTTGCTGTGGCATGTGCCTGGCATGGCGTTCAGTGGTGTGCTTGCTACTGCATGGTATGTGCCTGGTGTGGTGTTTCCAGACACTACGCAGGTAAATAGCACTGTCACACCATCATGGCTGGTACCTCGTTCTTTAAACCACAGCTAACACCATTTCAGCTGCTAAATGCTCCAGGTTTGGGGCATGAGAGGTGAAATAGAAGAATGTTTGTTTTTAAATATAGTCTAAGTCACCCCATCATTAGTCATTCCCAGGGCACGCCCCCTCTGTCAGCACACTGACCCCAGCGTTGTTGTCGCCTTCCAAGGAGGTATGCGGCCCTCTTCCTTGGCCGCCTTCTGCTGTGCCGTCCTGGCTGCCTCAGTGCATTGATCCTCACTGTTACCCTCCAGAGCCATTTAGACTTGGGGGAGGAGCCAGAAGTCACTCAGCACAAGGGGGCAGGGGGCAGCATGTAAGGACACGCGGCCACGTTCCAGGAGCGGCCGTCCTACGGGGCAGCACTCGGCAGCAGCGCGCACCACGTTTTTTACCACACCCCACAAAGCCATCCCGAAGGAGGGCTTCAGACCTGCTTCAGACAGTGGACAAGAATGGTGGAAGGAGTGGACTCAAAGCCGAGGGCGGCTCGTGGCACCAGGCCTTGCACGGTACCCAACCTGCCTCGGCATCTCCGGTGCGCTCCACTCAGGCCATCCGTGTCAGCCACTTACTGATTCATACCGCAAGAAGCTGCGTACGAAGTCACTCGTCACTCAGAATGCAGGCTCCTCCTTTCACGTGGCTTTGTCTTCAGTGGAGCCCAGAATGCCTTGCCAATGCACAGCAGGTGCTGTGGGGCAAGGCCCTGGTGCTGTGTGGAGGCGCGCTGTCAGCCTCTGCCACGAGAGAGCCCAGGGGACACTGACGTCAGCAGGTGCTGCGGGGCTGGGGGCTGCACCCAGTGTCCCCAACAGTATGGGTACAACTGAGAAGCAAAGCATGGTGGCACTGGAGAGAAGCACTGTCTGCCCCACCTGGTGTGGTTACCTTGGAAGCCACCTGAGGGTCAGGACAGGTGGTGACAATTATTTTAATTAAGTTTGTTGGCACACTGGAGCTATACATCATGTTCACGTCATCATAAAGCTTCTACCCACAAATGAAATGTCTGCACTGTTTTCGCCATTCCCCTCCCCTCCCTTTACCGCCTCTTCCCCTCTTTATTTACAAAATATTTGTCCTTTTTTCTTTTCTCCTTTTTCCCTTCCTTCTTTCACCTCCTTGTTCCTTTGTGCCCTTTCTCATTTGAAATTTTTTCCTTTTTTCCAATATTTAGTCTACATTTTGGCTGTTTGTGTGTGTGTGTGTACTTTTGTGTGTGTGTGCAGGGTCTCACCACGCAGCTCTGACACATAGTGATCCTCCTGTTTCCTGTCTCCCAAGTGCTGGGATTACGGGCTCGCACCACCGCACCCAGACTCCATGACCAGCTCAGCACGCTCAAGAGCGGTGCCAGCATGGCATGTGAAGCCCGGGATGGAACCTCGGCTCCTGTGTGTCCCTTAGGAAGTGCTTAGTCCCCTGAGCTATACCGCCCGCCCTCACACTTTGGCTCTTATTTACACTTCCAGTTTCTCACATGAGTGAAACAATGTAATACTTACATATGTATGTCTGATTTACTTTGCTTAAGGGTGTGGTGTTAAGGTGAATTCACTCACCTAGAAATGTCTCGAGTTTATCCTTCTTTATAGTTGAGCAGTATTCCACTGCATTAAAAAAAAAAACACACACACACACACACATCTTTATATATTCATTGTCTGATAGGCGTGTGGGCTGTTCCAAATATGGAGCTATTGCAAACTACACCGTTCTAAACATGAGTGTGCACACAACACTGTGGGACATGATGCTCTTAATTCTTTTGCTCTAAAATCAGGAACAAGACAAAGATGTTCACTGTCACCACTCCTATGGAATGTAGTTCTGGGAATATTAAGGCACAGCAATTAGGCAAGAAAAAGAAATAAACATAGGGAAGGAAAGAGTTCTTATTATTTGCTTATGACATGATATTTTACACAAAGACCCCAAAAACTCTACCAAAAGATTTCTAATAATCAAATTCAGTCACATATCTAGATACACAGTCAGTACTCAAACCCAATAGCCTTTCTATACACGAGAAACAAACTCACTAAGAGAGAAATTAAGGAAGGCAGCTTTCACCATAGCACTGAAAATATGAATTACCTAGAAGTAAATCTAGCAAAAGAGCTGTATATCAAAAACTGTATTACTTTGAAAAAGGGGATCAAAAAGGATTGCAAAAACTGCTCATGGATAAGAAGAAACAATTTAGAGAAAATGCTCATGCTCTTAAAATTGTTATGCAGCTTTAATACAATTTTGATCAAAATATCAGAGCATATCTCACAGAATTAGAGAAAGTAACACCAAAATGCACTTGGAACCAGCAGAGACCTACAATAGCAAAAGCAGTCCTAACCACAAAGGCAAGGCAGGGGCACCACAAACCTTGACCTGAATCTGTTTGAAAGAGCTACTGTGATAAAGACAATTTTTATATAATGGCCTTCATGTCTTTAACATCTCCCTGCTATTTTCAAAGCCAACCTGCTCCTGAGGGAAAGGCCCAAAGCACCCAACCCAGTAAACAGGATACTTAGGGAGAAGACCCTGGAGCGACAGCTGCCCCAGAGAACCAACCCACTGGTGGCCTCTGCCTCAGCTGAGCAGCTGGCAGCTAGAATATGCCAGATAGGTCATCAACAGGCAATGAAGTCATCAACAGGCAGTGAGATCATCAGTAGGAAGTGAGATCGTCAGTAGGAAGTGAGGTCATCAAGAGGAAGTGAGGTCATCAAGCGGAACAGAGCTGGCAGTTCTGCACAAGCCTGTAAGAACCACTTTCTCAGTCACTGTGTATGGAAGATTTTACAAAGCAGCAAAACTAGACATGAAAGTCAAAGGTTTTGCTAAAAAAATTGATTGTGATTTTTAGATTTTACCTTAAAAATGTATAGCAGAAAGATAGTATTAAATTTGTGGGTTTGTTTTTTTTGTTGTTGTTGTTGTTTTTTTTTTTTTTTTTTTGAGACAGGGTCTCACTATGCAGTTCAGGCTAGCCTTGAGTTCACTTTTGTAGCCCAGGCTAGTCTCGAACTCGCACCAATCCTCCTGTCTCAGCCTCCCAAGTGCCAGGATTACATGCACGTGCCACCACACCTGGCTAAATTTGTGTTTTTTATACCTCTAACAACATCTGAATAAACCAGGCCATACTAGGTGCCTCTAAGTCCAGAGGAATAGGTGTAATTAGTCATCATTTTCTAGGAATGGTTGAAAGTTTTCTGAGAAGAAATGCATTTATAAAAAAAAATAAGACAAAACATGAAATGTCAAGGAGCTATATGATACAATTTTAAAATAACTTTGCTGGTAGATCTATGTGATGTTAATTTCTAACTATGTAAATAAGATATCTTCCCATGTGCTAATTAAAGTGACAGATGTAGAACTTATTATGAAGCTTGTTTTACCCTGGCAATCAAAAGAACAAATTGAAAATCAAAAAGCTGGGCTGTCCAGATAGCTCAGACGGGACTAAAGCACCTGTGTAGGCAGGCACAGGGACTGGGGTTCAACCCCCAGTGCCATGCTGCCCCCACCCCTGGGTGTGCTAGAGATGGCATGGTAGCATGAGCCTGGGAGGCGGAAAACAGGAGGATCACTGGGAGTCTGGTCTTTGTAGTGAGATCCTTAGATCCTGGGCTAAGTACACAAAAAAGAAAGAAATCAAAAAGTTCCTGTCTCATTAAAATATGTGCCTCCTGTAAAATGTTGTGATGCTATGTGACTCAGTGATATAAATAATTATGAAACTGTGACTTAATTATGTTATTTTGATTAACTATATACTAATGGGTGTGTTGACTGAATGATAACTCAAGCAGAAATTCTTTCCAACATTTAACCTTAAGGCTACAGAAAATAAAACTTTAAAAAGTTTTGAATGCAAATTATTTCCAAAAAGATTGATAGGGCATTTAATAAATTATTTTTGACTGTAAAATATTATCAAATTAAGAAAAAGTTTATGAGTGAAGTTGAACAAAGGTACCAGCTCAAGGGGAGAAGCAGAAAGGTAAAATTCTCAGCTGTTGTGATAAGGCTTACTGATCGATGTTAAATACACAATAGCAAATAGGGACAAGGCTGCTGCAATGTGTGGAATTCCAGAGACTATGCCTGAAAGAGTGATGCGGCGCCTTTATTTTACACCCCCGATATTTTCAACACACACAGAATTTCCTGAGCACTGCTGAGCTTTTAAAGCACCATTGCACTTCAACATAAAAATCGGCAAAAGCTGTAGTTTCTCAGCATTCACTAAGAGCAGGAACTACACAGGTTTGAAGTCTGTTCATTTCAAAGGGACGCTTGTGTTCTGCCAGCCCCCCATCTGGGGGAGAGGGGAGACACCAGGCAGAGGCCAGCGAGGGATGAGCGCCTCAGCACCCCGCGTTCATGTCCATCTTCTCCCAGCTACTGCAGTGCAAACAGGATCATAAAATGGGCTTGACTCTCTGCACAGCATCTCGGCCACCTCCTCTGGGCCAGGCACCTCTCCTGACGCTAGGACGTGGAGCTCCAGGTGGCCACTTCACAGCCTGGCTGAGACCTGGCCCATCACAGAATGGGAGGCTCATGGCTGGGATCTGCAGCCGTGGCAAGCACGTGGCTGGGCTCTGTGGCTGTGGGATTCCCCAAGCAGATCTACCTTCTGAGCAGCACTGTTGCTTAGGACCACAGTCAGAGCCACACATGGGCCACGATCAGTGTCACCAATCATGGTGGCTCCCTATAGGTGGGACTCAGACATCCACCCTCAGTGCAGGTGGGCAAATACTCACAGTACACACACACACACACACACACACACACACACACACACACACCATGCACCAGACTCAGGGAACAGAAGTTGGCTCTGGTGCACACCACACACCGCATGGATGAACCCACAGATGTGATGCGAAATGCAATAGGTCCCTCAGGAAGGGACCAAAGCTTCAGAGGGACCAAGGCCACTCAAGTTCCTAGTGGTGGAAGAGGGCGTGGGGCTCATCTGTGGCTGGGAGGAGGGAGAACCAAGAGTATTTGCCTAGAGGATCTAGATTTCCACTCTGGGAAGGAGAGGCAGTTCTGGAGAGGAATGATGGGTCCGTGGCTCAGTGCCACCGAATGGTTGGGAACGTAAGCCAGCCACGGCTGGGCACACCTGTAATCTCAGCACTCTGGGGGGCTGAAGCAGGTGGTTTCCAGTTGGAGCCCAGCCTGGGCCACTTAGCCACTGTGTCAAAATAAAAAATGAAGTTTTGGTGATGTCACACTGTGCAATACTAACCGAAAGCAGTAAAATGGAAAATTTTATGTCATTGTGTAATTGCTACAATAAGAAAAATAATAAAATCAGCTGCTTACCCATACATTCTTTTTCAAAATACATTTTTAAGCTCTTACTACATTCTAGGGCTACACTATTTGCACATAAAGAATAAAGTGAAACAAAAAACAACAACAAAAAAAAAATCCTGTTTTTCCAAATCCCTCAGGCTGGCTGGGTGTGAACCCAGACCTACAGCCAAGGAGTGAAAATTCTTCCCACTAGGGAAGCACACACACACATCGAATCATTGCTCACACCTAAGCCCTAGGTATGCATTTTATGCAAATTCACCGACTAACGCACCAAGAAAGGCCAACATCATAGGCAGGGCTTCTTCCTCCATCTTTTTTTTAAATTTTATTTATTTATTTTTTCTTGTTTCAGAACCTTTGTTTGTTTATTTACTCATTTTTATGGCTGGCTCAGCCCACCCCGAGGGCAGGGCTGGCACAGCACATGGTGCCAGGGATCAAACCGCGGTCCCTGAAGCCACCCAAGCTTTCCCAGGCAGGCGCTTTAGACCACTGAGCCATCCCGCTGGTCCATCTTCTGAAAAGGAGAAATTAGGCAACTGGAATTCTCCAAGCGGCACCTGCTTCCGAAGCTGTGGGCCGGAAGGCAGTGAGCTGCCTTGCAAGTGGCCAGCAATGAGGCAGACACTCGCAACCCTGAGAACCACAGCTAGCAGCATGCTGGAAACACGACGGATGGAATTAGCCCATTAACTTAGATCAAATGTGCTGGCCAGCAGCCAGGTGCGCTTTGTTTTCTGCTCTGTGGAGACAGAGAGTCCCTGGGTCCCTCATCTTTTCAACGTTTGCGGGGAACACATCGCTCACGAGTGTTATTCTCACCCCAGAGGTGGGGGGCCGAGCTCTGCCTCGCCCAGATCGCCGAGCATGTGGTAACAGGAAAATCATGCCCAAGTCTCTTTTTAAATAATAGCGCATTTTTTTTTCAGGGTGTATCGTGCTCTAGCGGGCAAACCTGGGAGAAAAGCAGTGTTTTGAAGTCATAGGTGAGGAAGGGAGGGAGAGCAGGGACCAGGGACGGGGAAGGCAGCTCAGCTGTGGCTCTTAAGCCAGGGTCTCTGGGCCCTATTCTGGGCCCTAGCAGCTCCATCCTGCTGAACCCAGGGGCACAGGTGGGAATCTTGCCTCTCCTAGGCCTCAGTGGCAGCAGTGCACCGATGCCTCTGAGCGGGGCCTGGGGTGTGGTTGCTTCACACCACAGGGCACCCACAGTGCATCTGCTCGCAGTCAGAACAGTGAGGCCTTCCCTCCCCACCGTGAGCCTGGCAGGAAATCCAGGCCGGCAGGGGCCAGCAGGGTCACGGTGCTGTGCAGCTGAGATGTGCTCCAGTCCCCGGGCCAGGGCCAGAGTGCATGCAGGACAAGGAGCCCTGCACCCGGGATCACAGGGACCCAGGGGTGGGGGTGGGGGAGAAAGGCGACTTTCTCCTTGGAGGACCATGGCCAGCCCACACCTCTGCCAGAAAGGAAGAGAGCAGCCTCTTCCTGGGAGGACTGGGCACTGCCCCTGCGTGAACCCCACGACAGAGGGAGTTGCTGGAAAAATGGACTGTTGGGTAACGCGGGCCTTGGACGAGGCACAGGAAAGGAAAGCAGGCCGCACTTAGGAATAAAAGGACCTTCACAGTGAGCTTCTCCTGTGTTTCTCTGATTATCAATGGCTGACTCTGATTTTTTTTTTCCTGCTCAGTATTCTGCACAGTAAATCAAAACCCACATGACCTCCCTTCTTCCTGCTGTAATTTACAGAGCAGCAGCCCAGCCACAAAACAAAGGGGGCTACTTCAGATTCCAAAACAGCGTCAGGGTCAGGTTTCCAGGCCAGAGCTGCGAACAGCATTCATCCAGCCATGTATTTTTTCAGTCTATGCTGTGTGCGCATGTGTGTGTATGTGCACACATGTGTGGGGCCTGGAGCAGGCAAAGAGGGGAGCAATGGAGGGTAAAGAGAAGAGCGCCAGCTCATCTGCGGTGTGCTGCGTAAATACATAAACGCACTGGGAAGCCTACCAGCTCCTGAGGACTCACGAACCGGAAAGCGAAAACAGAGTGAAACAGGGAGGTGGAGACAGAGGCGGAGGCAGGACAGGAGGAGGAAATAGAGGGAGGGTAATGAAGGGAGCCAAGGGAGGAGCATAGGGAAGGAAACAGGAGGGACGACTGAGCCAGAGGCGAGCCACGCTGGCCAGCAGGGCAGCGCGAGCTGGCCCCCAGCCTCTCCCCTGCAGGAGAGGGCAGGCCCAGCCCTTACCTACTGCTCCCGAATATGAGCCCTCCCAGCTCCCGCGGGGAGCAGGAGCCCGCGGGCGGGGCGGGAGCCGAGGTGAGAGCGAGCAAGCTGTGAACACAAAGATGCTGTTAAGCCAGACCCCGGTACACGATCCGCAGCGCGGGAGACCGTCCATCACCGTTATTGAAACTGTGACCGGCTAAGCCATAAACCTGACACGGAAGAAGAGAAAATATGACTTGTTAGGTTGAAAAAGTACCATAGAGGGACTTATAAAAGGGAAAATTTCATGACAAATTAGTTTGTGTTTTTTGTTTTCATTTCTGACACATGGAAGGAAATGCTCTCTGTTTGCCTAAGGAAGTGAAAATTTCTCCACTTCATCCATTTAAAGTCCTCACCCCCAGGCCTTCCCTATCGAAGCATAAAGTTTGGAGACCTTAAATAGTCATAATGTTTCCCTGAAGAATTTGGCCTCCGAAACATTACAGGCGGAGGGGCTAAAAAGGAAAACCGCTCTGCAGCGACCAGCGGTGTCTGCCCGGACGACCGGCTGCAGCGCCCCCGGTTCTCGGGGCTGCTTTACCATATTTGATGAAATATTGGATGCGATTGGAACAAGCGGCTCGAGCAAGAAAACCATAAACTTGGAAGCTGGGCCGTAAAGCGAAAGTGCGTGGACATGGGAAAAGCATTGGGCTTGGAAAGGCTCCCAGGTGCTCGCGCCAGGGCCAGAGCGTCGCCCAGCCAGGCCACTGCTGTCGCCAGGCGCCCTGGGGACCAGGCCCTGTGCCGCGCGCACAGCGCCCAGCTCGGGAGCAGCTGCACACGGCCGGGGCAGGGGGAAGCCGACCGCTCCGCATCCCTTTCTAGCTCTTCCGGGTCAGTGGGGTCCCAGGCAAAAGTCAAGGTGAGGAAATCCCAGGGGCGCAGCACGCTGCTCTGCGAACAGCTTTGGCTTGCCAATTTAACTTCTAAGAACCAATTCTCACCAACTATTTATAACAATTTGTAGAGTTCTACGATCTTCACCAAAACTGAACAAACCCTCTTTTGGTTGAAAAACGACTTTTCCAATTAGTTCAAAGGATGCATGTGCAGAAATAGCGAGGGAGTTTCGGAGGAGGAAGACACTGGCCAGAGCTCCATGCTGCCTCAGTCTTCTGCTGTGGCCACGGCCACGTGCTGGAGATGAGGGTGCTGTGAGGACAGCGGGCTTCTGTGGGCCTGCAGTTGAGGGACGCCTTCTATGGGTCTCGGAGGTAGCGAGCAGTGCCACCCTCCTGGCCCTGCACAGCCGCCAACGCACTCTTCCTGGGGAGCACGGGTCCCAGGTCCCACCACCTCCCAGGACACCCAGCCCTTGGGCAGCCGCTACTTCCCAGCCTACAGGCTTGCGGTCCAAGCTTCAAGGGATAAAGCTCTAGGGGACAACTCCATCCAGCTGTTGGATCACCTGGAACACTGCTTCACCTAAGCAGCCTCCGCCTCAGGAGCAGGACTGGGCGCAGCACCCGGGGAGCAGCTGAAGGGGTGCCAGAGGCCAGAAGCACTCCGATCTTGACCTTTCCGGCATCTGGAAGATTTGCAAACACATAGTACAGCGTCGGGGAAGAGACTGAGGCTGGAGGCAGAGCTCATGGGCGCGCCCTGGACACTCATATGAACATCCTGGGGCCAGCCTCATGCAACATCTGTACTGTGCAGGTCCTTGGGCCCGGACACGTCACCTGGGGGGCAGTGCAGAACTTTTCACCTGGACAGTGTGCTTTTGGAGTTTTTTTTTTTTTTTTTAATTAATTTGTGCCAGGAATCCACATAAATTTAGTATAGGTAGAAGTTAGGATTTCAAATCAGTTAAAAATATAAAGAAAGAGAGATGGTGTGGCCAAGTACAAACAGAAAGCACAAGGAAGGATGGGTAGGAAGGGCGCTTGCTCGCACGGGCCTCCAGCAAAAGGGGAGGAGTCCAGGAGCCTAAGGACAAAGGGTGAGGAGGAGGAGGAGGTGGGGTAAAGGTGTGGCATGGGCAGGCCCGCAGGACCCTACCCTCCATAAACAGTACGTGCCATAAACAGGAACTAAGATAGAAAGTAGCCATGGGAACAGAAATGGGGCAGGGATTTGGGGAGGGGCGGAGGGTGAGTGGGAGGGCGAGAGGTTCAACAGGAAACCAGCTGCTGCGTACAGGGACCCAGGCCCCAGAGCACGCCATAACCTGCTTGCAATGAAGACCCGTACTGGTATGAAAAATAGAACAGCATGTTTCAGAATAATTATTTAAATTCCAAATATGAAAATGATGGCCTGTACTTAATATAATGTTGAATAACCTGCCAGTCATTTATAAAATACATTAGGCTGCATCCCTACTCATTCCTGCTTTTAATATAAATTTTAAGTGAATTATTTTGCTGTAAAAGATGCAAACATAAAAGCACTAGAAAAATACAGAAGGCATGCATAATTTTCTGATAGAACCATGTTAAACAAGACAGAAAACATAATTCCATTTTACTACAGAAAAATGAGATGAGGTGCTTAATGTAGTCAAATGCCAAAGGCAAAATTAAAAGCATGAAGAATACTGTTTTTATATATGTATTAGGAAATTACATTTGTGTGAATAAATTAATGTTTCAGCTACTATATCCAGTACATAAAGAGTGCCCTCAATCTGTGAAAGCAGTCCTTGTACCTGTAGTAAACATGCCAGGAATATACACAGGCAATGAACAGAAGATGCCCAGGTAGCTAGGATAGTTAACAAAAGTGTTAAATCTCACTAAAACTAAATAGTGCAAACCAGCACCAGGAAGACCTCCTTTCTACCAGTGCAATGAGCTACAAGTCTTTAGAACAGCTAGAAGAGCACGGAGAAGCCCGGGGCAGGTCCTCCATGTCGCTCCTCCCCAGATAAACAGTTCGAGGCAAGTGAGACTTGCCTTGCGCCCCACTGGCCACCATTCTTCCCACGAAATGCGCCCATTCACACCATCACCCACATAATTCCAGGATCTGGAACCTGACTGCCCAGACGCGAGCCCGAGCTCCACCTCTGCACCTCTTTGTGGAGCTGAGTGATTTATGTGACCCTCCTGGGCTTGCGTCCTTCATTTGTGAAAGATGACAGCAATAGTACCTCATGGATTAATGGACGGTGCATGCTCAGAGCCACAGCTGGCGAAGTGCTTAGCCGGCACCGGTGATGAGGAAGATGTCATTAGTGACAGCGCCTGCCCTCTGCCGAGACACTCCTGGTCACTCGCACACTCTGGGTGAAATGCCAAGTGTCTCCTGCAACCTTCTAGGCTCTGTG
Organism: Myocastor coypus; assembly: GCA_004027025.1. Taxonomy (NCBI): domain Eukaryota; kingdom Metazoa; phylum Chordata; class Mammalia; order Rodentia; family Myocastoridae; genus Myocastor; species Myocastor coypus. Next base: position 16,894 of record PVJA010009823.1, read on the forward strand.
TGACCCGTCTGGCCCTGTGCAGCCCAGCAGCTGTATCTCCTCAGCCTGGGTGCAGATGCATCAGTAGGCACCCCCCGACCTCCAAGACTGTCTTTTGCCCTTTGTTTTTTAATTTTTTAATTTTTAATGAGAATAAAAACATAGTTAAACAGTTAGAAACACCATAGAATTTCACTAAACAAAATGTTAGAAGTTCCACAATGGTTATATAGTGTACATTGTTGTCTTCAAATTAGTTGTTCAGATTATCAGGTATAAGTGTGCAAAATTAGTCAAAAATTAAAAAGAAGTAAAGTTAAGATTAAGTGTTCTTGGCCGGGCATGGTGGCACATGCCTGTAATCCCAGCACTTGGGAGGCTGAGGCAGGAGGATCGGTGCAAGTTCGAGACCAGCCTGGGCTACAAAAGTGAGCTCAAGGCCAGCCTCAACTGCATACTGAGACCCTGTCTCAAAAAGACAAAAAAAAAAAAAAAGATTAAGTATTCCTTTCAGTAGGCCAGCAGAGATCAGCAGTACAATTATCCATATCAAACCCACATTCATAAACATTGCCTCCTTAGTGCCAGAACCTGAAAGAATGAACAAAATACCCTTGGCTTTTTACTTACCTGGACCTGTCCTTCCCATGCTATCCTGAGTCTCTGCTCCCCACTCCTGGTAGCTGCTCACCTTCTCACCTCCCTCGGGCTTCCCCGACCACTCTGCCTGAAGGCGTCCCTGCCTGCACCCCAACCACCATGCATGCTTTTCTACGTGACGGATTAAAACATAAATTAATCCTTCTCTCCAGGGAGCAACTGAGCTGTGTGCTATAGCATTACATTGCTCCAGCCAGCTCACCTCTAGTCAATTATAGTAAGGAATTAATGCAACTAGGATGAGAACATTTATGTCAATGTTTTTCATTAAAGCATGTCTATAACAAAGAAAACTCATAAACGTCTAAATGTTATCCTTAGATCAATCGTCAATGTGTTAGAAGACATCCCACCGAAACTTAGCAACTTTAGCAGTAACCATTGACGGAGCCAGTGAGCCTGTGTGGCTCGTCAGCTTGAGTAGGGCTCAGCGGGGTGGTTCTTCCGGTTTGGTGAGATGTCACACAGGCATCCACCATGGGCAGCCACAGCTCAGCGGATTTCTGTTTTGTTCTTTCAGTCACAGCAAGTCACATCCTCATCCTCACTCCCGACTCAAAGGGTGGAAAAAGAAACCTTAGGTCTTCACATCCAGGGCGGACAAATCACACTGAGAAGACCATGGATCTAGAAAGCGGTGTGGGTTGTGGCCCGTTATGATCCACCAGAATGAAGAACTCGGAGAATGAGTGATGGCAGCATCCGCAACAGACCGTCCCAGCTATGGAGACGGTGGCGTTCATGTGCATTTACTGGCGCATGAAGACGCTGCGGGATCTTTAACAAAGTGTGTCATGGCACTTCTGTTGTACCTTCTGCACACATGCACATCTGTGCACATAGAAAACTTGGGCAAGGATGCTTTTCTAGAGCATTAAGAGTGCCCAGGGGGCTGGCCACATAGCGCAGCAGATTCAAGTACCTGCAAGCAGGTGCAGGGGGGGCCCAGGTGCCTGCCTTCCTTCTTTTCCTTCCTTCCTTCCTTCCTTCCTTCCTTCCTCCCTCCTCCTTTCCTTCCTCCCTCCTCCCTCCCTTCCTTCCTCTCTCCCTCCTCCCTTCCTCCCTCCTCCCTCCTCTCCCTTCCTCCCTCCTCTCCCTTCCTTCCTTCTTTCCTTCTTTCCCTCCTTCGTTCCTTCCTTCCTTCCTTCCTCCCTCCCTCCCTCTCTTCCTCTTCCTCCTCCCTCCTCTCACTTCCTTCCTTCCTTCCTTCCTTCCTTCCTTCCTCCTTCCTTCCTGGCCTTTGACACCCCTCAGTGTGAAATGAGAGGACTGCACTCCTTACGCCCCTCGCTTCTGCAGTTACAGCCGAGCCTGCACTTTCCAGAACTCCCCAGTACCATTCTGTTCCCTGCCTTCATCAGTGCGTCACAAGCTCAGAAGCCCGGGATGGGAGAGGGCTCTAGCCCTTGAGAGGAGTAGGTGCAAAGCCACCCTATAAGAGAGGCAGGTGGAGGGAGGGGGCCTGGGGCCGCTTGGTGGCCATGTACACGGAGTGAGGGTCCAGTTGGAAGAAGACAACAACTTGGCATTTTGACTCCAGGCTGTCTTTGTACAGCAGATACTAGATTTTTTCTTAGCTTATTGATTTGTGGGTTTAGGAAGGTTGGTGGCTATTGTATATGACAAAGGGCCACCAACTGCCACCATTTCGCATCTATATCTTCTCAGAGTGTTACTCTAAGAAGAAAATGAGTCGGACTTTAAAGTGCTTTGGAGGGGCTGAAGCTCTGTGCCCAGGGCTTGCTGCGCTGACCTCTGGTTCCCATGGGCTGGGCCCTGCGCTCCCTATCCCACGCTCTGCAGGTTCAATCAGTGCCAACACTGCATCAGCGGCTCAGCCATCCAAGCACGACTAGCCGGGTCGGGCCAGCGCTGCCAGTCAAGACCACCGTCCCGCAGCGTGTTCCGAGGCCACGCACACGTTGCTGCGGGGAAAGTGAACATCGCGCACCTGGGCGGCTGAGCTCAAGCTGCATTCACGGCATTGCTCCTTCCAACGCTGGCAGCGTATGCCTACGGGGGCTTTGTGACAGTTCGCAGAGAAAGGGCAGCCAGCTCTTGCTCTTATTAACATGAGTCCTTGCCACAGGGATTCTGCAGTGAGTCATGGTTCCCTGAAACGCATCCAGTTGCTGCAGCAGCTGTGAGCCGTAGGAGTCCACACTCCTTAATGCTGGGGTGAAAGAGTCACTGAGCCCCACCCTTTGGAAACTACTTTGGCTACAACTCTCATGCAAAGTTCAGGGCCTTCCTAATGGGGACCGAAGCCTTTAATTAATCTGTTGCCTCTGCAGCTCCGGTGGTCCCCAAGTGCTCCTCCACCACGTAGTAATCGCCCTTTTATGGTCCCAGCCTTTCTCTCTGAGCAACAGGACATATTTTTAGATGCCTTACCCAGACCAGCTGTGGAAAAATAAAACTTAGCAAAAATCTCGCTGGGAAGATTTCTGCCCAGGCCGTGAAGAGATGCCCTAGCCAGACCTCTTAAGGGGTGACGCGTCTCTCCCATTCCTCCAGTTTGCGACCCGCTCCTTCAGCTGCTTGTCTTTGGATTCACTAGTGCTCATCTTCTACTCATTCAGCAAACACATACGGAGCACCTTGTCCTAGGGTGCTGAGGCCGGCAAGACCGTGCTGTGCTCTGAAGCCTACCAAGGCTTGCCAGACCCGCCCTCTTACGGTTTGTGTCTGGGTGTCCCCCCAAAGCCTCATGCAGTTATGGGGAGGCTCCTGGAGTTTGTGACTGATTCTTGTGGGTGTGGGTGCCGCCCCTCCCCCCGGGGCAGGTGATTTGCATGTCACTGTAGGGGAGGAGGAGAAGTCAGCTGCTTGAGCCACTGCTACCTCTCCCAGCCCTCTTGCACTTCCCCACCCACCCCAACCAGGGATGGAACTCAGGACCTTGCACTTGCCAGGCAGGCACATGTGCCCCTGAGATATCTCTCCAGCCCTCCCCGCCCCATTGCTCTTTGCCTGCCGCTGCCATGAAAGGTTGTTTTCTGCCATGTGCTACTCTGTCTTGGAGTCAGCGGAATATGGACTGAAACCTCCAGTAACTGTGAGCTAAATAAATCTACCCTTCCACCATTTTGGGTGTCCCAGCAACCAGAGAAAAGTGACTAAGACGGGCCCCACTTGTTTTACAGCTCACCAGATCCAGCTGTCTTGCTCTCTTCCGCCCTCGCCAGGTCAGCGTTGTTCTACACAATGGCCCGCCTGTGCACTGCCCTCTGCCCGGCCTCTGCCTCTCTCTGCGTTTTTCCTTTCTGCCCTTCTACGTACGCTTGTCTTTACTGTCCCTCACGTTCTGCAGACAGATCAGTCGATGCCGGCACCAGGGGAAGTGAGGTGAGTCAGGCAGGGCAGGCTGCTGTGACAGTGACACCAGCTGGGACAGAGCCAAAGGCCCTCATCAGGGCCTCATTTTCAGACTAGAGTCTTGCCTTAGAGTTTAGGACTAAGTTCCAACTATTAACAAAATATCGCTTCATGTATACACTTGACAATTTGCTTGATATGGGCTTAGGGTGTTGTGATAAGATCTGTCTATAGAGGAAGATCAAATTCCATCTCTCATTTCTAAAAGGATGAAAGCAAGCCCCTCCTCCACACAAACTTCCTACATCACCGCTACCTGTATCAAAAAAGTAGCACTTTCATTCCCACCGTAGGATCAAAGCTGAGTGAGTTGTAGAATTCTAAAATTAATAGAGTCTTTTCATTTGTCTTCATTAATTTTTTTTTTTACTTTTTCTGTTTTGTGGGTGGTTTCTGTCTCTTTTTCCCCCATAGCCAACTCTAAGTTCTCTGAAGTTCAGCCAGGCCACCTTCGGATGAGCTTCGATGCTCTGCGTCTTCCTGGAAAGGCTACACTTCTGCCTGTGGTGAGGCTCTCTCCCAAGCACCGTCCTCCTGCCTGGTGCCTCACCCTCTCTCCTCCTTTCTCTAGCTACCCGCTTTTCAATCTCAATTTTTTTCTCACTGTGTTGTCCCTGGGCAATTTCTTCACATCTGTCTCTCATGTTACCTGTTTTCTGATCAGCTACATGTAATCTGTTCTTTGCTCCAGCCACTAAGATTTTCTAGGTAGTATGCTGTAAAAAAGCTTTAAATTTCTGGAAGTTTTATTTAGCACTTTTGGAATCTATTTTGCTAATATTTTACATGGTTTTAATCCTTTATTGTATGATCTCTAAAAGATAGTCGTGTTTCTTTGTTGTTGTTGTTTGTTTACTTTTCAGGCTGGAATGGAACTCAGGACCTTGCACTTTCCAGGCAGGCACTGTTCCTCTGTATTATCTCCCTGGCCCCTGTTGTTTTAATATGTTGTGGATGGACTTTCTTGGTCTTGGTTGTGGAGTGATATTCTTCACGTGTTTTATAATTTTGAGATGTGAACTAATCCTTGTAAAGAGTTAGGATGGAATCTCATATCACTATATTTCTAAGAGAAAACTTTCATGGAACTTAATTCAAAACATGGCCCCAAACTGACTTTTTCTGTACTTTCTTAATGTGGTTAATTCAAAATACCTCCCAAACAGGCTCGCCTATGTATGAATTTTAGCCTTGAGCATTTGGAACAGTCAGTTGATGAAGGCTTTCACTCCAGCTGGAGGCAGAGTACGTGCTAATGCTCTGCTGCTGGTGCTTGGCGAGATAGCTGACTGAACACCACCCTGCCACGCTGCTGCCCTGTACCGCTGCCTCTCACTTCCCTCTGGCAATGAGCGTGTTAAAGGGCCTCAGCACTCAAAAGCACTTTCAATGCGAGAGTCACTCTAGAGTAGCCACTTCTGATGAAGACCTGGCGACAGATGATGGGGTCCTGGGTCCTCAGCGATGAGGGAGTTAGGATGCGGTGCCAGGAGGGAAGAGTGCCAATGTCCGCTCTAAAACACCCTAAATGTATCCCCAAGAATGGCAGTTCCCAAAGACTGCTGTGAAATGTGGATCCTGGATAAGGCCAGCTCACCTCGCAGATGAAGGCAGCCCACGGATCGCATCCCTGACGCTTGATGCCAGTGAGCCACACAGGAGCAAGCAAAATAAGCACTCGACCCCACGTGTGGTCTGGGGGACCCAGCTACTGCCTCTGCACATACGTGGGATTTTGAAAGTCAGACTCATAGGAGGGCGAGCCCAGAAGAGCATGCTCCAGAAGCCGGGGGAAGGGGTGACCAGAGGACGAGCACTGCGTAACAGAGAAGGACCTGGAGCGCCACAGGGTGACCGCGTTTTTCACAACATATTGCGCACTTACAGATTTCTAAGAATGTAGATTTGCGATGTTCTTGCCCCCCACACACACTCAGAGGTTAAGTACGTGAAGCAGTGTGTGTGCACAGTAGCTCACTCCACTGAGCAGGGCCTTGCAGTAGCTGAATTTACGGCACAGTGTACACAAGGATCAAAACGTGCTGCATACTCCCTACATACGTGTCAATGTAGAACAAGGCCGAGATTCCTTTACTTCTGGCCATATCAGAGTTACGAGTGCCAAACTAGGTTTCACAGGATGAGCAGCCACCAAACTAGAGCCACGCGGGTTGCTCATGCAGACTGTGAAACAGCACGATTCCCAAGCAGAACAGGAAGCCCAAGCGCCCGCTGACAGGGACAAGCTCTCTCTGCGCTGCCTGGAGCGGAATCCCAGCAGGCAACAGTGTCAGGCTGGACGGGTGCAGAGTCCGGAGGGCAAAGCAGCAGGGACCTAAAGAGCAAAGCGCAGCAGAGGCAGGAGTCCTTCAAAAGCCCAAGGGAAGGAGACACCAGGCCGGGCCGTACCAAAGTGCACTGAGGCCTCGAGGGCAGACCCATGGCTAGGATGTGCTCTGGAGCCAGAGCAGAGGGACTCTGGGTACTCCGTGGCACTTCAGGCAGGCAGCTCAGGGTGGCAGGCTGCGGCTGGAGGGCCGGCGCCACGCTCTACAGCAGCTCTGCACTACTTGCCACAGAGGACTGAACGCTGGGTCCTGACCAGGCCTGGAAAGAGCCAGATTGGAAGACTATGACTGCCACGCCAAGTTAGGGGGCTTGGGAAATGCTCAGGGTCTCCTAGGCCTGCCATAACAGCAGACCAGGCCTCGCCTGACTGGCTGCGCAGCGTCCCCTAAATCTTGAGGTTCCATGGATTCCCATCAGCACCTCGTTCAGAGTTGAGTGCACAGTTGCAAGTAGTAAGATATGCACAAGGCAGATAAATAAAAGCAAAACGCACCCCATTATGGAGCAGAAGCCCATCCTGAGATGGCCCCAGTGTGAGGGACGTAAGACAAAGCCTTGTGTGCTCGCTGGAAACAGGGGAAGTAAACGAAAGAAAGAGGTCCTAAAGCAGCAGCAGAAAATACGACCCCAAGGAACGATGACGACGGCGGAACAGCCATAAAAACTGAAAGTAGAGGGTGGGGGAGATAGTTCAGTGGAATAAGTGCTTGCCTAGCAAGCGCTGGGTCCTGAGTTCAATCCCTGTTACTGAAAAAAAAAACCCTGAAAATAGAGCACAACTAAGTAAAATGTTTAAAAAGGAATAATAAGTTTAAAAACTAAGAGATAGTGAAATGATAGTGAAAACAAAGAAAAAACGGACTAGAAATGGCAGAAGAACAGAGAACAATTGAAAAACATGCAGCTCAAGAACTGGCAGAAGAGCTAAAATCGTCAGTGCCTGTGCAAAAGCATCCCAGAAAAAAACGAAGGAAGAATTTGTAATTTCCAATATTTCAAAAAAAGTCTGCTTACTGATCAAGAAATTCAACAAAACTCAGACTGCATAAGTGGAAAAAACCAAACCAAGAAGCCAAAGAAAAAAGCTGAAAGTAGCCAAAAAGGAACGACCCTTCATCCAGGGTATCTCGGTCACTTTTCTGTCATTGTTAACACAAAATACTCAGCACCCAACATTAAGAAAGAAAAGTTTCTTCAGCTCACAGGCTGTGGCGATTTCAGTCCACAATCAACTGGCTCCAAGGCAGAGTGGCACATGGCAGAGGGCAGCCATTCATGGTGGTGGAAAACAGCAAAACTGCAAGAACAGATGGAACACGAAGAGGCAGAGAGTGGGCCTCTCTTCCTCTCTCCCACTGCATCCAGGCTATCTGCAGAAGACGAGAGCATTCGTTACAAGAACCGAAGGATTTCCCTCCAGAGGCTCCAGACAGAGTCCATAGAAGCAGAGCTCACAGAAGCAGTAAGCAGGCAGTTACTGTAATGCAGCGTGTTTCTTTTCTTCATAAACTTTCTTAAGCAAAACTGACAATTTAAGGTCAGCCCACAGAATCATAGGATGAGGCCCATGATATGCATGGCAGGAGCAGTCATGTGTCTGGAATTGAAGGCGCCGACACACCCAGTATTCTGGAGAGCTGCCACTCCCACACTGGTCACAGGTATGTCGAGTGGCACAGCCTTTTGTAAAGCTGAGAGCATTCTGAAGTTTAAGATGCACTTGCTTCTGCCTGAGACAGCAGTTCTAGGTATAGCCACACTTTGCTCGGTCCACAAACACTTTTGCTTGCAAAATATTTGGTTCACAAAAGCATTTGGCAAAGCTTTGTCTTTGTTTGCAAGCTCTGTGCCAGGTGCTGGACCCAGCTGTGCAATTTTTCCTGCATGCGTGTAAACGTGGTCATCTCTCCAAAACTGTGGAATGAACTAAGTTCATGAACTGAGGAACCACTGCACTTCCCAGAGAGAACCAAAATCACAGAACCAAAGGTACGGCAGTGACGTCCACAAGAGACTTGTGCTGGCAAAAGAACTGCCATGAGCAGAATAGACAGGTACATGGTCTGTAGCATCTCACAGCGGGATATGGCTCAGCGAGAAAAGGTAGGAACTGCGGGTTTTATGCCAGGAGCAACTCTCGGCAGCATTTTGCTGAGTGCGAGAGCCACATGAGCAGATAGCGTGACTCTGCCGGAATGAAATTCCAGAACATGACTAGTTTATTGTGATAAAATTAGAGTAGCCATTTCCTGGAAACAAAATGGGCTGAGAAGGGATTAGAAATTTTCTGCTGTGGCGAAAATGTGCCTCAGCTTGACAGGGACGTGGGACACGTGGGGAGCACGCGCTCAGCAAACCCGCCCAATGCACACTGAGAGGTTGGGGTTCTGCCATTCTGGCCTCAGGGCCAAAGCCTGGATCCTACACATGTTGAGGGCCATTCACATTCTAGACTCTGCGATGCCTGTCTCCTCTGTGCCCCCTGAAGGTGCCCACCCTTGGCTCCTTGGCTCGAAGCCCCTGGAAGCTCCTGGCTCTCTCCAAAGCCTTTGCCACAGTCTGCATCTCTTAGTTGCACTTATCAGCATTGAAAGCAGATTCCTGCTCCAGTCACTTACAATCTGTACCCCTAAAGGAGGTACAAATTAGTTACATTATTTTGTTCTGTCCAGTGACTAGAGGAAGACCCAGTGCATAATAGCTACTCAACAAACACTTGTTGGACTCCTGGTTGCAATGAAAGGGTTCTACTCTTTCCCAGGGGCCCTTTCAGTTTCTGAGGCCTCCATTACATTGTCGAGTGGCTCTCTAGCTAAAGCCGGTTTCCATAGCGCAGGCACGCAAAACCCCAGAGCTTTTGCTGGGAGAGTCTAGATGCTGCAGAGACAGGAAGCAAGGAGATGAGCTGTTGAGCGAGCCCAAGACTGGGTGAGGGGCGGGTGGAGCAGGCGGGGTCCACTGCATCCCAGGAAGTCACCTTAGGGATGTGGAGGTGCGCTCTCAGACAGCATGAGAGCTCAGCGTGGGTCGGGCAGCTAAAGTCCGTGGAGTCCACCGCACGCCGCAGCGGGCGCGAGCTTCCAGGACGGTTCTGCTGTTTCATAGCGAAGACCTCCTCACACCGTTTCCTCAACATGTTGTCTCTCCTTTGAGCTGGGAGATGAAGGACCAAGAGCCACCGCGTGGAGAGTGAGGTGGCCAAGCCTATGGGGAGAGGCAGTTCCCCCCAACCGCAGGAGACCCCAGAGAGAATGCAGCCTCTGATGACTTCATGGAGAAGGTCTGCAGTGAGGTTAGGGAGGCGGGAGAGGGACCTGGGGCTGCCACTTTGGTGTGTGTGTGTCTAGGGGTTGCCTCCAAGCCTCAGGCAGTCGCACGAGCGGGCTTTCCACCATGTGGTGCTGGGATTAGTCAGTCAGCCCACTGATTGGTTGGACATAGTTCCGGCTAGGATTCAGGGTGTGAGTGCTGTAGCAGCTCTAGGGCAGGTGACATGTATACAACATAAGGGACAAGAGGGGCTTGTTCCTGACCCTTGCTGCCTCTCTGCAATGTCCCTTGTCATGTGCCAGGCTTCCTGAGAGCCAGCTGATGACCGACCAAGACCTCTGCACACTGTGAGCTGAAATAACCCTCTCTCCCTCTAACACTGGGTGCTGGGTATTTTTCTCCGCAAGGAGAAAAGTGGCTAAGACGGCCACTGTCGCACAGCAGCCACTGCGGGAGTCCACTCCGACCATCCTCAGCAGGAAGCAGCTTCACCATGGAGGTGCTGGGCAGCCGAGGTCACAGCACCAAGCAGTCTGGTGAAGCGGCACGCCTGGACACGGCTACTGTTGGGGCCCTTGCAACCACGCCCGCCAGGATACCGGCTGGCCTCCGCCGAGGGTTGCTGCCTCCACCGTCATCGACACTGTCCTGCCTCCCCACGTCCTCAGTGACCTGGGGCAGGTCGTGGAGTCCACCCCACGCCACAGCGGGCGCGAGCTTCCAGGACGGTTCTGCTGTTTCATAGCGAAGACCTCCTCACACCGTTTCCTCAACATGTTGTCTCCCACGTGGCCGGGCTGAGCTCCAGAAGCAGAGTGGCGATCTCCACCTCTTTATTCTCTTAGCAGAACCGGAAGCCCCCAGAAAACAGATCCGAGATAGACGAGTCTGCTACGGTCCATCCATCTGACCGCTTACGTGGTCACGCGTGGCCCTCTCAGGCCTGCCTGCCCCACACTGTTTCTACACCATCTAGGTGGCCCATGTGTGGCACGTACTCTTGTCTCATTGTTGGGACAAACACCTGACACTCAAAACGAGGGAAGGAACGGTTTATTTAGCTCGTAGTTACTGGAGGTTTCGGTCCATATTCAGCTGACTCCAAGGCAGAGAGGCGCATGGCGAAGGGCCCCCTTTCAGGAGACAGCAAAGAGCAAGAGAGAAGGGAGAGGTAGCAGCTGCTGAAGCAGCTCACTTCTCTTCCTTCCTTACACTGAAACGCAGATCACCTGGGGAGGTGCAGTGCCCACACGCAATAAGCAGTCACGAACTCCAGAAGCCGCCCCGTGACAGCATGAGGCTCTGGGGGACACCTAGGCGCTAGTTACAGCACCTTGTCACGCATTCTCACTCTTTGCCCACACAGAAGGTACAAAGTTTTATCTTTCACTGCTCAGGTTTCTGTCCACTCTCTTCTTCGGACATTGTCTCTTCTTCCTCTTACGGCCTCAATTTGAATTTCTAAAACTGGAGCCTGAGTTGGAAGCAAGGCCACCCCAGGCGCATGCGGCAGAGCCGGCCTCCAACAGGCCTGCGGAGAAGGGTTCCTCACCGCCTCAGCACAGGGTAGGGCCGCTGCGCGGAGTACTCACCCTGGGAGCGCCAGAGCCACTCAGGCCTGGTCGCCCCTACCAGGCGAGCCTGTGGCAGGCTTGTAGCTACCTTCACTGTTCCGAGCATCAGGAGGCGGACTGGCAAGCCCTCGTGGCTTCCAGGCCGCCCCACCCTGCCGCAAGCCGGCTCCTTCCGGGTGCTGGCTCACTGGGGGGACGGGACCCTGAGCTCCATGACCATTGGCCAGCTGCCTTGCCTCTTTCTCTGTGAAGCAGACACCTTAATCTGAAGTAACTTACAGTATTTACAGTTTTGTAGTTTTTGTTCTAGTCTGACTTTCTTTAAATTGTTTCAGAAGTTTACTTGAATAGTATGGCCCTAATAGTGGGTCACCTTTAATTTTATTTCAAGAAATATGGAAATAAAAATGTCAAGAAAAGCACACCACTTATATAAAATGTGAGACGTCAAGACTCCGTCCTGATGTGCAGGCTCTGCTCTGGAGTCTGAGGAGAACGCACGTGGTAAGTACAGCACAGCTGTCCCCGCAGAGAGGGAGCTTCCTGGCCCTGCTGACTGAAGGTCCACGAAGTCACTTCCACTCACTGCCTGGCTTGGGGTGCGGTGCCATACTCCGTTGCCACTTCTACCCAGGGGGGCGCTCAGCCAGTCACCCACAGGAGGAAGGCCTGGTCCCCAGAAGACCTATGGCTTCACCCCCAACTCCAGGCTATTGCCAGTCTGTCGATCAGGCCCGGAGCTCGATGCTGAAGGACGCCATGGCCCTCTCTGGACAGATGAGGTCACTTGCTCCTGCTGATACCTGCAGGGCCCCTGCTCCTCCTCAGCTGCATCTCCCTGCCCTTGCCACCACTGCCACTTCCACGGCATCCTTCCATGCCTCTGGTGTCTGGCCAAGCCACTGTCCAGGACTCAGCTTTAGATCCTTGTCCTGGGTGTCTCTCCTGGTCACTCGGGCACACCCGTAAGCATCTGCCCCCAGGAGATGCGGTGTCTTTTGTGTGTGGACCTAATGCATGACTGAAATTGAGAACCAGGAACATGCCCAGGCACAGAGCATGTGTCCAGGAAGCAACGGGCACAGTGCTGCATGCCCCCTGGACCCTGCAGGGCAAAGGACTGGAGTAGGGCCAGGACAGGCAGTGGCCTGGCTTCCGGAGGCCCAAGTGTGGCGGCCCGCACTCGCTCCGCTTCCGGTCTACAGCCCAGTGTCGCTGGAAACCCCACCAAGCTACTGACTGAAACGTGGGAGGTACAGTCAGCAACCCTCATCCTGCTCTGCCCTCCAATCCAAACAGAGGCTGCCACGGAACGCCCTGCCTCTGCGGTGGGCAGGGCCTTCAGCGTCCAGGGAGGGAAGAACATGCTTCGGAAATGGTTTCATTTCTCAGCATTTTAATTTCCACACCCTCCCCTAATAACTGCATTTCCAAGTGTCTGGGATCAGAGGTAGACTACCCCGGTGGCCTTTAACCCTAATGAGCCCACTCCCCGATCCGGTGCCCACACAGTTGCCCGGTGCGGCACAGCTGTGGAAAGACGTGGCCGCCAATCCGGTCGGAGGCTGCGCATTCCGTGGTTCCTGCTCAGCCGCTTCCTTCCCTGCGGAGCCGCCACTGGCTTTTCCAGAGCTGATATTAATATCCCAGACCATTATAAAATAGTTATTTTCATGGAAGGCAGAGGAAGTCACGAGGCATTAAGTGGTCCCCGGGGCCCCAAAAGACTCCACTGAGCACGTTGTTCTAGCTCACATGAGCAGGGCCACGTGGGGCCAGGGAGGAAGTCACCGGGGCTGTACTGAGTAGTCTTTTTTCTAGCACTCGCTTCGTTAATGAGTCATTATTCCTTTTTAATTGTACACACACACACACACACACACACGCACATGCACACACACACGCGCACGTCTCAGCCGGCCTGGTTACTTTGCCTCATTTTAACCTCTGCTGTGATATCAGCTTATTCAAGGGCTGGGAAGCAAAGACACTAAAACAGAATCCGTGAGCTTCTGCAGCTGGGGAGAGAAGTATTCGGTTTCCAGAGCTGAGAATCAGGATGGCAAGGGCTCGGTGCTAGTCCTAAAGATCGCGCGGCTAATGCAGGACACCCTGGTGAACCCAGCGCCAGGGATCTTCCTGCGTGGGCTGGACCAGCAGAGGAGGCAAGCTCTGCTCAGTGGCCCCGAGCTGCCCCGAGCCCAGAGCCTCCTCCCTCCCTCCCTCCAGGTCGCCACACACCCTCCCACCAGGTTTCTCAGGTGGTACAAGGTTTGGCAGTGGCACGACGCCATTTTTGCACCAGCGACCCCTATGGCAGTGGCCAAGCAGCAGAGGCAGGAAGGTGTCCCGGAGCATTCTCTGTAGGAAGGTGCTGCTGCTAGAAGATCCTGTAGGCTTGAGTGGCAGCACGCGTTCTCACACCACAGACACACAGAGGAGCGACTCCTGCACACTTACCCGGGGCGGACAGGTTAGGCTCTGATCGGGAAATCCGTGATGTTTTCCTCATCCAGAAGAGCGTTCGTGGGGTTCGCATGTGAAGACGGGGTTCCGTACGACTGCGCTTTCGGACTGCTGTATACAGTGCTCGTAAATCTTCACTCCCCCACTGAGGCAGGCAGGCAGTGAACTGGCACACGTGGCTTAATTCTGACCGATCAAGGGACTGCTCACTTCCCACAGGGTGGCCACAGAGGGGATTCCTCCCACATTCCGTCTCGCAGTTCTGGCACATGTGTGCACAGGTTCCCTTCAGAGCAGAGCAGGAGGGGACTCCCGGGCTACAGGAGTCACTGTCACTGCCAGTACCCCGCCTGCGGGCAGCTCCTCCAGACTCTGCCTCCTACCTCCTCAGCCAAGAGGCTGGTGGAGGCAGAAGTCCACTGCACAAGGAGATAGGCTGTCCAGGGCTGTGCTGGGGACCATGGAGCAGCGGGCTCGCTCCAGACCAGGGCTGGCGATGCGTCTGGGCAGTGAGCACGGGCTTGACTGTGGCCCTGTCCCCATGCTCTTCCCTCTCCTCATCCTCCTGCTGCTCACCCAGGTCACCCCACGGTCCTGAGGCTCTCAGAGCACCTGGAACAGGAAGTGGGGATGATCTCTTCACAGACCTGGTTTCTTCTAAGGAGGGCCCTCGGCATAGCCCTGTGAGGCGGGAGTCCTCTGCAGACCCTGTCACCCCACCCCTCCCTGTCCTGGTGGGGCAGCTGCAGGGGCCAAGAAGGAGAAGCTCCAGGAAGCAGAGACGGAGCAGTGGCTGCTCACGGTAGTGGGGACAGAGGAACCTGTGCGCAGAAAGGGAGCCACGAGCAGCCGATGTCCCGTTACAGCCCCGCTCTAAGAACTAGGGAGACACGAAAGCCACGCAGCGGCCCAGGACTAGGGTCAAGTACCTTGTACGAAATATGTGTATGTATATTTCAATAAAAGTTTCATCTTCCACTCAGCGTTTTGCATAACAGTTGTCGCCCACCGCCACAGGGCAAGGACGCTCCTTGACCCTGGAAATACTTTTCAAAAGCCGAGTCTGCACAGACCCTCCCTGCTCTTGCTACTGCCTACACTCTGCAGGAAGCCACTGCTCATGCAGCGTTGGCACTGCTTTGGCTGGTAATCTAGAGACACGTGGAGGTTCTCCAGGGATGCCAGGGCTACACACGCAAAGCTCTGCCGCTGGGGGTCACGAGCACCCCCAGGCTCTGCTGTCCACAGGGGCCCGGGGGCAATCTCCTTGGATCCTGCTGGACCTGGTGACTAAGCCATGGATAACAAGTAGCCGGGACCCTAAGGGACTGCTTAGAGCCACTGGTATCCGGTGCTTGGTCTGGAGAAGTAACTGGAAACCTCTGCATTAAATAAAAAGTTCGGTTCTTTCTATTAGAATTAGAAATGCCAAGCGAACAGGATGCAGGGTGAGCTCCACACAGGTAACTAGTAGACACTACAGTCAGCACGGCCTGCCAGCCTGGCAAGCGAACAGGACCAATTCCCTGTTATCATCACTATCCGATTAAGAGATGAAGGAAGAGTCCTAACCCTGTTCTGGTGCGCCGGTCACACTGCATTGGTCACGGCTACATGTCAGCCATTCGGCAAGGGCATCAACTCGACAGATGAGCCACTTTGGGGAAATTTGGTTCCATCTGAGAACAATTTATCATTGAACGTACACAACATGAATTAAGTAATCCTACCTGAGGTCCGTGTGCCTATGCATGTGTGTGTGCCTGTGTCAGGCAGAGAGAGAGAGAGAGAGGAGGTTGGCCATGTCCTGTCTAGGAGACTGAGAACTTTTCAACATATTGCAGTCACTCGCTCCATATTATAATGAAAACAAATCAATCACAGTTCAGAATTTGTGGGTCTTGGCCATGTCCTCCTGGATTCTTTGGAATTATGAAAACCAAATGAATTTATTTTAGTAGCTAGAATGTATTTTTTTCAAAACAAAGAAAATGCCTACAAAGGACGCGCTGGCCTACCAAGATTCGATTTCCTAATCCATTAGGGAAACTTACTCTCTCTGATCCGATTCTCTCAGAATCTGTGACCCCAGCACAATCTCCTTGTTCTCGTTCTGGCCTGATGCACTACACTACAGCCGCAGTGACGTGGCAAGTCATCAGCATGGTGTTCTCCACGGGGCTCCCCTGGGTGCTGGCCAGGCAGCCTCGGGCTGGTACCCATCCCAGCTGCCACCCCTGCCTCTGAGGCAGGCCATCAGGCTCCTTAGAGCAGCTCTTCCCAGCTCTTCCGGAGAAGCCTTTTGTTCTCCAGTGTCTGGAGTCCTTGAGAAGACTTCATTTGGATGTTAAAAAAAAAAAAAAAAAGCCAGAATCACACAGCCAAGAGGACTGTGGGGCCAGAGCAGCGCTGGCTGCGGTCCGATCCAGAAGGTACTGTGTGTTCCTTGGCCCTGGGACAACTCTCCGGGCAGCTCCAGATAAGGTATCCAAGAACTTCACTCAGTGTCCCCATTTTTCTTGCCCTCATTCCAGAAAAACTTGGAGGGCTGCCTCCCAAATAATTTTATTGTGAGGAAAGTTATTACGAAAACATCCTCCACTGGTTTCCACTGACCTCCAAAACACACTCCCTAATTAAGTGCAAATGGGAAGCCGACTTGGAGCAGGTCGTCTCTGATTTTGGACTTGGGAGAAGTCCTAAAGTTTATGAACTCGATATGCAAACTCCATCTGCCAAATGAGGGATTTCTTATTGCACTCGGTGACTGAGCTGAGATTATCTAATGCTCCTCAGAAAGCCCCGAGTGCTGAAGATGCATATACCATCTGTCCGTGCTGAAGGGCCGAAGGCTGCCCTCCGGTACACCTCCTGGCATCGCTAATCGCTTATCCAGAGAGGTTTCATCCTAGAGCTTTTTTGTCATTATTTTAACGCCGAGTGTCTGCATAACCGTAAAATTTTACAGCACTGAAGAGCAATGATTGTCTTCATGTGCTCACAGCTTTTTATAGGACGCCAGAGTTGTTCAGCTTTAATATTTCAAGAAACCCGAAGACCTGGCAGGAAGAGGGTGAGGAAGGGAATGAAAAAAGGCAAGGCCAAGGTCACCCCCAAGGTCAGCTTGTCTTTCCCTTCCCAGACAGCAGGGGGCAGTGGTGAAGTGGCTTCCTCCCACTGTGGCGCTTCCTAAACAAGCAGAGAAGGGGGAATTTGTGCTCCTGCCCAGGGCCCAGGGTCGGGGAAGCCCCAAGGGTTGTTGTGAATTCCAGTTCTGCCAGACTCTGGCTTCAACTGACAAGCGCTGAGGATATGACAGTGGCTTTGAGAACACACGCTGAGGAGGCCCCCAGGAAGCATTTTAGACGCCGTACTTTCTTACATCTTCCTCTAAGTAGGAAAAGGTTAATCATGGTTTGCACCTGGAAGATGAGGAATCTGAGGTTCCAAATGTGCTCAGCATTCGAGTCAGCACTCCAACTACTGGCCGGCGACGAGAAATGGAAATTCATGAAGTCTGACCACGTACCTTTGTACTTTTTCTTTTTTAAGTATTTTTTAAACTTTATTTATTTATTTATTTATTTATTTATTTATTTATGTATGTATATATGTATGTTATGGCTGGCTCAGCCTGCCCTGAAGATGGGGCTGGCACGGCATGTGGCGCCGGGGATTGAACTGCAGTCCCTGTAGTTACCTAAACAGGCAAGCTTAGACCACTTTCTGGTTTTTATTTTTAAATTATTTTACCCGAAAGAGCAGGTGCAGGTACTTTTAGCTCTTTTGTTAATGCCCAAAGCAAAAACATAAAATGGACAGTTGAAGGGTGAGTTTCAATGCCTCTACCCCGTGCCCTCTGCGCCCGGCACTCCTCTCTGTAACAGGAAAGTCAGCAGCAGCCCCAGGAGCCCAGCAGGGTCGGCAGGAGACGCAGGTGGGACGCAAGCCTGGCTCAGGCACAGCAGAGGAGCTGCACAGCCATGGCCCTCCCGACACCAAGACAAAGCTTGGAAAATAGCAGAGAAGTCAAGTACATGTCCAGATGTTTGGGTTCTGGGTGCCAAAAGCCCAGATGTTTGAGAAACCTCAGGTCACCGCCTGTGCTTGGCGCTCAGGGGCGGAGCCGGCACGCTGCACTCTCCAGCCGTGTTGCAGGGCTGCCGGGGGGTTAATGGCCTCCCCGGGCGAGCACAGTTGTGCTTTGTTAGGCCTCAAACTACAAAGATAGAAAGGCTTCCCCTTCCCATGTCTGCCAAAAAGATTACAGACAGTCAAAAAGCAATTGTGTTCTTTGCAGGAGCTGGAACCCCTTTCAGAAATCTGAAGTGGAAAAAAAAACAAAACAAAACATTTTTTTCTTAATTTCATAAGCTTTCTTTGTAACCTAAGAATGCATTACAATAATTTAAACACAACCAATTTCTTTTACTCCGTGTTTATCCTAAACAGCCGGTGCTGAAAATAACCAATGATGTTACTGGTTTCCCACAAAGGCTTTGTGATTTTGTTTATGCAGGTAACTACTATTGTAAATAGTTGGCTCTTAGGCCAAAATGCGTGGGTCCAAGCAGTAAGTTTTGTAAGGACTCAAGCTGTTCTTGAAGTTCGGCTCCCAATCAATAACGCCTGGCAGACAAAATCAGAACTTAAGCGCCAGCCCAGTAGGTCAGCAGATTAAAGCGTCTGCAAGCAGGCGCGGGGATGGGGGGGTTCCATCTCCAGGCCTGCTTGGTCAGCCCCACCCCCAGCACATGCTGAGGAGGCAATTGAGACTGGGCATGGTGGCAGGTGCCTGTGAGCCCGGCTCTTGGGAGGCTGTAGACAGGCGGATCACTGAGCCCTATCAAGTATCGAGACCCTGAACACCCTGCAGACCTTTCTGTAAAATATTTTTTAAAAATAATAATAATAATATCGAAACTTGCACAGTAAGTCCATAGGGAAACAATTATTTCTACTATAGAACTTATACTAAGGAATTATTAAATAAATATTGACCCTAATTGCAAAAATAGAACATGATTTCACCCATTGATCTTTCCTATATTTTACTTCCTCCACCATCTTATTATCTCTGTATCATTTTGTAATTCACAAAATTATATGTTGTTTAACCTCACAGATTTTTCCATACTCAAGGAAGATAACAAAATCATTTCTTTTTTTTATTAAGACTATGTATATAGGAAAAATAAAATAGATAATTTTCTTAAAATCTACTCTAAACCCTGGGTGCTACAGTTAACCAGTAGGAAGGGGGTGGGCAGATGGCTTTGACATTAAGATTTTAATAGCTGCTTTCTATAAAACTTATTAATTGCCCAGCTCCTGTGAGCTCTGTGTTTCCAAAGCAGAATGCTCAGAAACTCTAAGAAGGATTATTCTAGAACACTAGGACCCAGCCCTCGGCTCATGCAAGGCCAGGGCGGGTGGGAATATTGCCCACCAGCACCAGAGTGCCCAGAGCCTCGGTGCTCCGGCACCACCTGGGAGCCAGGGTGGCCTCTGGGGGACCCCAGGCATCGGGCGTTTCCCATAGGTCAGTGAGATGAGGGAAAGCCCCTCCTTGGGCTGCACTTGAGTCCCAGGGCAAGTCCCAACAGAGGCAGCACCGGAGAGCGAGTCACTGAGCGCGTGCCTGGGACACTGAGCTCCGTGCCTCGCCCGGAGTTCCCGTGCTGGCTTTGTACCCAGTGCTAGCGCGTGACACATGGGCAGCATGATTCTTAGGCACTGAATGCTGAGTTGAAATCAGGAAATATATCCCCCTGATATTTTCCTTTGAGGAAGAGATGGTCTCAAGCGTGCACCTGCGTGGCCTGGCCAGTGAGACACGCAGTCCGGCAGCTGTGTCCCTACCACGGGGCTTCCCTCCAACACTTGCAAGTCCTCCCGCAGGCTCCACTAGGGCAGTGAGAGCGCCGAGCTGGGCCAACCGAGAGTGAGGCTCCCGCGGAGGGAGGAGCCATGACAGCCCCTCAGTGGCTCTCTGGGGGTGGCTTCATCCGTGGCCATGCAGCCCCAGACCCCTGCCACGTCGCTGTGGAAACACTGGGGTCAGAATCATCCAGCATGACCCAGAGCAAATTGAGAAAAACACTACTGTGTTTAAAGCGACTGAAACATAGGAGAGAATAATTTTATACAAGGAGGAACTGCTGATTTAACAAGGCGGGGCCTTTTCTAAGCAGACTAGGCAGCCTGGATTCACGGAGCTTTGCTCACCTGTTAGGAGGAAGTGACAGCGCTGGGACTCCCCCTCGGCGCTGATTCACCAGCAGCCCTAGCCCACAAAGTCCGCAAGGAGCTTAGGCACCAGTGGATCTAAAACCAAACAGATCCAGTGGCCTTATTGGTCATATGACAGCACCCACCGCTTCTTCGGCAACAGACACGCATTAAATGGCATACAGGACTTCACAGGCATTACCTGTAATCTCCACATGAACCTTGATTCAGGATGTGGAATCTCTGTGGAATTGTTCTGACTATTTAGAAGGCCAAACATAGCGCACACACCTGGGATCCCTTGTCATCGTCGGGGTCGCAAGAGCGGAGCAGCACGATGGTCTGAGGAACTAGGCTTTCCTCAGCTCCGCCTACTCTGTTTCTCATACAGGACTGGAGGTGGGAGACCCCGCCCCCGTTCTGTGGCCTTGAGAGCGTCCTTCGCGTCTCCTGTGCCTCAGCCTCCAAGCACACAGGATATGAACTGAAGAACAGCAGGTCAGGCGGAGCTCGTCAGGACCGGAAGCATTTGTGTCGCAGGAGAACCCCTCCTCCTCCCCCAGGGAGCGAAAAGGCAGCTCACAGCGCAGGGGTGAGCTCGCTGGCCACACGCCTGGGGAGGGCCTTGCACCTAAAATACATGAAGGACTCCGAGCAATTCAGCAATAAAGGACGTTTGAATTTAAAATGGACACAGGTTCTGAATAGGCATTTTTACAAAGAAGACACAACGAACAGTGAGAAAATGTTCAACCAAATCACTCACCAGGGAGCACAAGTGCGCGCAGAATCAGTGGCTGCTCCACAGCTGCGAGGGAGGCTAGAACCAGGCTGCAAGCCCGGCTGGGAAGGGCTGAATGAACGGGAGCGTGCAGCGGCCAGACCACTGCGGAAAGTCACCCTGTGGCTCCTGAAGCCATCGCTGCCCCCGCATGGCCCTGGAACTCCCCTCCGAGGTGTTCACCACCAGGAGAAATGCAGGCACCCACAGGGCCGCGTGTGTGCTCATAGGCGCATTCATGACGTCCTAAGGGACGAGAGTGAAAAGAAGGCTTGCGTCTGCTCTGGGACATCCAGGGCAAGTCCGGATGCCAGCCTCAGCATGCGTGAGTCTCGAACGCATTCTGCTAGATGCGAGGCAATGGCACAGGAGACCCCGGATGGGTCTGTTCCATTGATGATACAGCACAAAATTGGAGGAGAAATCCTCAGAGCCGAGGGAAGCCCCGCTGCAGGGCAGGCGGTGGCGAGCTCGGGGTGCGGGCTTCCTCCTGAGGCAGCATGACGTCCATCCCTGACCGTGGTGCAGCCTCATGAATCCACGCACGCGCTCAAAGCCTACGCTGTGCCCTCCGCTCCACGGAGCAGCCACCAAGTGATAGGCGCCTAGCTCACTGGCTTGTTACAAAATGGGTGAAGCGTGGTCATGCCACACAGCTGAGCCAGAGTAAAAACCAGAGCGGCGCTCGCTGTTTTCCTAAGAGACGTGAGTGGAGTGAGTGTCCACTGCTGCTCTCACATGTCTCTATAGCCCATTGTCGCGGAAACCCAATTTTAAGTCCGAGTGCAGTCACCAGTGTTCCTGGGACAGCCACGACCCTGAACGGTCGTGCGAGCCTCTTGTCTCCCACTGTACTTGTGGCAGAAATCTAAGTTCAGAAAACTTCCTGTGGCCCAAAGCTAGGTCCTGGGTCTTCTGACTCTTCCACTAACAAAGCAGTCAAGACCTAGCCTAGCACCACCCAGGCAGTGTCCTACGCTTTGCTGTGTGCCGTCACACTGACGTCTGCCACCATTCCTAGGAAGCCATCGGTGGCCTGAAGAAACTGAGGCACAGCAAGACCAAATATTATGCTCCAAGTCACCAGCGCAAGACTGGGAACGAGGCTCTGTCATGGACGGGCGCACTGTGCCACCACACCTGTCAGCACTGTGGTGTCCCGGCCTGTTTAACGAAGAGTACAGGGGACCTCCAGCAGGGCAGGTGGGGCACTAACAAGCATGTCACTAGAGATCACACACACATCCCCTGTGGACCGCGTGGTTGGAAGGACAGATCATGGTTCATGACTTAAAAACGCAGCTCTGCTGCACACAAGGACACTGCAGCAGAGAACGGACAGCGCAGAGGACTGAGAAGGCCAGCTCTGAGGACATCAGGCCGTGAGGATGGCACAGCAAGCCTCTGTCACCTGGTGACATCGCAGCGCTGTAAAGCTGTCTTACAGTGTTGAGTTTAGCTACACAAACTGCACTGTGTGACACACAGCTCTAGTGCAGCGAAGGATGGTTCTGTCATCCGGGAGGGACAGGCCACACCTCACCACCTGGGGGAGGTCAGCTAGCCTCTTGGCAAAGTGCCTACTTTTGTTTGCTTCCGTCGGGTGCATGGCTGTGCTGAGGGCTGACCCCAGACTCACACCTGCCAGGCCAGTGCCCGCCTCTGAGCTGTGCCCAGCACTCCCCTGGGTGGTCCTGTGTCAGTGTACACTGTGGTACACATGCCCAGTGGTGACCTCTGAGGACACTTCCTCAGCCTGCAGCCTCACCACTAGGCAGCCCAACCATGGGGTACAATAATCTGCATTGGTTACTATAATTTCCATACTGCCACGTGTGTCGCACGGAATACTTTGGTCAATATTTGCTAATTCCTTATGCAAAGCCAGTCCACAGCTCCAAATCAACAGCCTGGGTGTTTCCCAGTGAATTCACCAAATGATTTCCCTCCTGTTACTGACTAGTTATTAATGCCCAACGGGAAGCAGCAGACGCAGTGAAGATTTCACTCCAGCGCCTACGGCTCGTGCAGCTTTGTTGCTGAGTTAGCTTACAACGTTCAAATTCAGAAAGCACTGTCCACTTTTTGTACCATCCCCTGTGTGGCTGCCAAGGTATCATGGCCTCATTAGTCAGCATGCTGGGGAGCCAACCCAGGGCCTCAGCCATGCTAGGAAAGCGCTCCGCCACGGACCCCCCTCCAGCCCCATGTGCACTTGCATGTGTTTGACATGGATCGCTACCGCTTTTCCCATCACTTTTCTACCGTCAGGCAATCGGTAAGACAATGAATCACTTGTGCTGCCAGCTGGGCCGGGGCAGCATCCCAGACTTCCTCCATGACAGTGCTGAGCCCAGAGTAAAAAGGAAGTAAGTGCAGGGTGCTTTCAACACGCAGTTGCTGCAGAAATATGCAATGTCCAGCTTATGTAATTGAAAAATGTGGTAAAATAATCAGGAAGTAATGAGTTTTGAGTATTTATGAGTTGTTTTTAAAAGAATTTGCTCTATTGTAATAGTTCTTAAACTTAAGTTTTAATAATGGCCAGGCCATGTTTTAAGAACTGGCTCAGAAAGCTCTTAGGAGCTTGAACCCGGCTCTTGGGGACCTCTGCGCTGGGCGCTGGGCTGG
This sequence comes from Myocastor coypus, assembly GCA_004027025.1. Classification (NCBI taxonomy): domain Eukaryota; kingdom Metazoa; phylum Chordata; class Mammalia; order Rodentia; family Myocastoridae; genus Myocastor; species Myocastor coypus. The sequence continues at coordinate 40,213 of PVJA010009823.1, forward strand.
CCTCAGGGATGGAGGTTTCCAGACTCTGCTGGGAAGACTACAGCCTCCTCTGCAGCAGCCTTGTCCCTTCCCAGCTGCTGCTCCTCTTCTTACTGACTCCTGAGCTCTTGGGTAAGGCAGCCTGAAGCTTTTGGGGCACTTGGATGCATAGTAGATGCAATAAAGTTGCTCTGGCCTGAGCAGCTATGTCCCCCGTCACCCTTGGCTGGGAGGCCTGGACTACACTCAGTTTGGTCCCTATCTACCTTATGCTCCATGCTAATGTACAAACAGCCCAAACAATAAAGGGTGTAATTCAAATTTGCTACTGCCGGGAGAGCTGTTAAACAGGGCTACTTAAAGTATATTGGGCAAAACCTCTTTTCTGCAGTGCCTTTCAAAGGGGGGACATCCTGCGAGGGCCCCCTTACCACCCACTCCGAACTGTAAGATGTCGCTGGAGTTGGCTGACATCCTAATTCGGGGCCCCGACACGCTCACCCTAGATGTTGCCACCTCATAAATGTGTCACTTCCAGCCCCACCTTCCTTCTTCAACAGGCTTTCTGCCCACCCTGAAGAAGTTGGAAATGCCTTAGGAACACTGAACCTGAGCCAAGTTAAAGGAGTTAATTACTCTACCAACTTAGGTGAAGGGGTTCTGTGCCCCAGGCCCGGCGACAGGCCCAGGAATAACAAGAGCGATCCAAGTCTTCGAAGAGTTAAAGTCTTGACCGGGGGTCACAATCCAAGGGACACATTCGAACTCTAGTCTGACGAATGCACAGGCTCTGTTCCAAGCTAATTACATCAGAATCCTCCAGCAGAGTGGTTTACAGCCTCCTCACGGGGTCCCACTGGAAACCAAGACGGAGGTCCCTGGAATAGCAGCCGATGGCTCCCCTAGCCTGAGCTCAATCAGCCACACAGCGCTGGGGCTTGTGAGCTGGATAAAAGCCTCAGGACTTGGGTTGCTCCAGCCATGGGCCGTGAGTCAGGATCTGCGCCCAGAGAGCGCGTGAGGAAGGTGACCTTGGGTCCCCTCACACGCACTGCCCAGGAATCTACGTTGGAACAAGATCTTCAGCTACTTGCGTTCCTCGCTCATTTTGGCAAATGCTGAGCTCAGGGGAGAGTCCGGAGCTCAAGGAGCCTTCAGGCCACTGCGAGGGAGGAGCATGCTAACGCCGACCCGTGCAGGACACGGGGTGCTGTGTGCGGGCGCCGGGGCGAGCCCAGGAGAGCAGGGGGCACGGGGCGGGGCCAACAGTCCCATGTTGCCGGGGCACATGCTCGAGGCACACGGTGCACATTACATAAACAGATCTGTCGCCATAAAAGGGACGTGCCCCTGAACACCCCTTGGAATCTTCCCTCTTGCTGGCCGTACTTATTTCCCTGCTCTTCAGACCCCTGAAGCCTCTCTAGAGGTCCTATTTTGCAAGTTTTTTACGAAGTGTGATTAAAAAATGTGAATGAGCTGCCTAGAGCCGGCCAACAGAGACAGCCTGGTGTAAACACTGCCGATGCCCTTCCCAACTCGCGCATCAGACAGCGCACCGCCGGGCTCCTCCTCCTCCTCCCGTCAGAATGTCCAGGAGGGGCCGGGGCTGTGACCCGATTCTGGACGCATAGCCAGGGACGCTCGTGAAAGAGAGGCGGCCTCGGAAGGCGGCAGGAGCGACGGGGGGAGAGCGTGCAGGTGGCAACCTGTGCTGTTCCATAGTCGGATTTTCTCTCCCGGTTTTTAAACTAAAGCGTTCATAGCTCACGTGTTCTTAGGAGGGGGAGGGCCCAGTGGGGAGAGGCGAGACACACAGGCTGGCCTTCTGGGTGACTACCCACTCCTGCCTCTCTCTTCTCAGCGTTCACTGTGTCTTCCAGTCACACCTTCTGAAGTGGGCCCGCGGAGCACCAGGCGGAAGCGGGCTGCGCACGCCTGACCCTAGAAAGCTTGTCCAGCCCAGACTGCGCGTGAAGCACTGAATGAGAAGAGCACTCATTTTTTTAGGTAGCGGAAAGATGAACGGGCTTGCTGAGCCAGTCAGCTTCCTAGATGCTTCCTTATACAGGCCTCAGGAGTCAGCTCAGGCCGTGTAACAAAACCCTCCAGACTGCCAGCCTAAGCAGGGAATGCTTATTTTCCCACAGTGCTGCCAACTGGCTGCCTCCCAGTGAGTGCGAGGTGGGTGGTGCCGACAGGGAGGTGCTTCTGGCCCTGCAGACACACACCCAGGCTCTTCAGGGTGGGGTCCTAAGGCAGGACTCCCGCCGGCTGGGTGGGAGCTCTGGCCCCGCTCAGCCTGCCAGCCCTACTGTCCTTCATCCGCCTTCACGTGTGTTTTGTTTGAAGGTCAAGCGGTGTCTGCGTCACCTGCACTCTCTCATAATAGCCCTCTAGCCCCTCTTTCTACGGTACTGGAACAAATACTGTCTCCTAGGTAGTCGCTACTGAGTATTGATCCTTTGTGGACTTTGCCTCTATTTTCTTTGAGGATGCCTGACTTTTGGGGATTACTGTGTAAATATTCTTCAGATATTGGACGCACCAGTATTTTGCCTCTACTGTATGTAACAACATCCCTAAGTCTGTCACTTACATTTTATCTTTGGTTATGATGTCATTTAGTTCCATAAAAGTGTTCTTGCTGATTGTATATGCTGAAGTGCTTCACCATGGCCTTTTATCTTTGCTTTCTGTGTATTTCATTCTTGAGGCTTTTATAACGTATGTCAACAGTTAGCTAAGTCGTCAAGCTATTTGTTCATCAAGGGTTTTTGTTTTTTTTTAATTTATGTATTACAGGGTCCACAGTGTCTACAGGATCTCACTGCACAGATCAGACTCGCAGTGATCTGCCCATATTCAGCCTCCCAGGTGCTGGGATTACGGGCCTGCTCCACCACACCCAGTCTCAGTCGCCATCTTAGTGCACCCTGGGGTAGGGCTGGCATGGCATGACAGGGGATCTAACCCCCAGCGCCTGCATCTGCCTAAGCAGGTGCTTTAATCCACTGTGCTATTAGGCTGGCCCTAATCAAGGGTTTTTAAATTTATTTTTAATTTTGCATAAAATGCAGAGGCTGGAATCTTTTCCTGCACGGAGAGCCAGTTGTCTCAGTACCATTCTCTCCAGATCCATTTTTTATTCCAAACTCCTACACATACCCGGATCCTTTTCTTTCTTCTCTTCTCGCCATCTCACCCTCTCTCCTATCAGTGCTGCAGACACACACATCTGTCTAGGACTGGTAAGACTCGTGCTCTCTCTCTGATTTCTACCAACACTGAAATTCTTGTATGCGAATTTGAGAATCACTTCACAAAGTTCTGTGACAATTAAAACTATAAATCAGTTTTCAAGAAACGGCACCTCCATGTTAGGCCCACATCCCCAGGACCTCACCAGCTGGTCCCACCACACACGCTAAGCGCTCACAGATGGGTCGCTCCTGGTGCATGCTCATGATTCAGTTCTTGCGCAGCCAGGTGAAAGCCTGTGTATCGCTGCGCAGCATCAGAATTGGGTAACATTATTATGTGGGTAATTAAATATTACGCAAACCTGTGACATGCAAAAGGAGAAGCCTATCATTTCCACTAAATCTAAATTGAGTGCTGTAGAAAGGTTCAGAAAGGAACTTGCCAAATTAAATGTAAGTCAGGAGTTGGTCAACTATTAGGACAAGCAAATTGTGAAATTCTGAAAGTCCTCTCACATTGCTTCACCACGGCTTTGAACTATGAGCTTTGCTTCAAGGGAAATGAAACTGAGCGTCCATGCTGACAGCACCATAAGTAGGATGTTTGGAAAAACTCAATGAGGAACTTCAAGCATTGATTCTGCTTAAGCCTAAGACACCAGTTCTATAGCAAAATACCAGCAAGTGTGCATAAATACATGTGGTGAAAGTTGCCATAAAATGTTTTGGGTTCATGTCAACGTTTGTCTCTAATGATTCTATGATTTGAGAAATGTTCAGTGGTCATCAGGCCGTCTATGTCCGGTGGCCGCCGGGCCATCTGCCATGTTCCTGCCCCCCGACCTGACCTCCACAGCATCTGCCCCTGAAATGCTCAGAAGCCCTTCGCGATAGTCCTGGGCATTTTTGTTAGGTTTACGCCCCCTTGTTTCATAGCTTTATTGCTACTGCAAAACAGATTTCTATCAAGCACATCTGTTTTTGTTCATTATAGAAAAACTGACCTTTTGTGTGCTGATCTTATTCCAATCCATCAGTTGTTTATATAGACCATCTTCTTCTATCCAGTAAGTCAGGGCTCACCTTTGGATGTATATTGTGCCTTTTTGGTTATTCTCATATTCTTTAAAAATTTAATTGACACAACAATTGGACATATTTATGGGCACAGTGCAGCATTTTTAAAATGAGCACAATGTGTATTGACCGAGCCAAGATAGGTGACAAATATCATGTCTGACATTTCACATTTCTTGTGTTGGGATCACTAAATACTCTCTCCACTAACAATTTTCAAATAACCAACTAATTGTTTGGTCAGCCTCAGCCCAAGGAGGCCTCGGGGCCCTGCAGAGGCCAGGCGCCAGGCCTTGGTCGGCCACCCTTAGCTACTGTCAAGCACCCTCACCCTCCTGTGCTCCTGATAGAAAGGAGCTGCTCTTTCTGCTCAGTGGCATCCCTGTGCCTGTTAAGTGGCTGGCTTCTGTCTGGCCTCCCCACTCCCAGGCCCTGCTGACCCCTTGTAGACCACCTTACAGGCTCAGCGTGTGCTCGTTCATCCGAGAGGCATTCCACTAGATGGTGAAGTTCTCAATGTGCCCGAGTTCATTAGGAAGCAGATTCTGAGACAGAGAAGTTCATGAGAAGGTTTACCAGGAGTTTTGGGGATCAAACCCTTGGGAAAAAGAAGGTGGTAGGATTTTCACACAGTGACGCTGTGCTGCAATACTACCCCAACGAAGGCCTCTGGTCCCTGCAAAGGCCTCAGATGGCCCAGCAGCATCATCAAGTCCAGCAGGGAACCTGGCCTTTTATGTCCACCAGAGCCACGAGTCGCTGAGGGGCCACAGTGAGGAGCATGCACCCCTCTTCACCCAAGACCCATCACCCCTAGGGGCCTCGGCTGTGAGACGCCCCCTGTCAGCACTCAGATTGGTCCTGGGATGAAGATCTGGCCACACGCTGCAGTGTCCACTACCGTGTGACACACGCACCCCGCAGTGTCCACAGCGGCATGATGGGGCTGCACACTGTGGCCTCTGTGCCTGGGTGATGGGCAGATCTCGTTATTTCCTCTCTGGTGCCCACCTCACTTCCTGCAGCAGCTCGGCCTCCAGGCAAGGCTGAGCTAGGAAGAGCTCTGTCCTCATCTCTTCCTTGGGCTTTCAAATAATACCGCACTCTCATTCTGAGAATAACTGTTATGATCAAGACACTGATAACTGGGCTAAAACACTACCACGTTCTACTTCCCTACTATTTTATTTTATTTTATTTATTTTTGTCTTTTTGAGACAGGGTCTCGCTATGCAGTTCAGGCTGGCCTTGAGCTCACTTTTGTAGCCCAGGCTGGTCTTGAACTCGCACCGATCCTCCTGACTCAGCCTCCCCCATTGCAGGTGTGCGCCACCACACCTGGCTCCCTACTATTTCAGAGTTTTCACCCCTGCAGGTGTAACTGAGTTGTCTTCACAGGAAGCACTTGATCTGTTGCTTTATTTTCCCTTTCCGCTGCCTCTGGAACGTGGCCAGATTGGTTTCCCTGAAATTCGAGGGTAACTTCCCACCTTTGCTCCGTTCGAGGATAAGCTATGTGATGAGAATCCGCTGGCCTTTGGTTTTTCACTAATAACGTATGATTATTTTGATCCAGTGAAGTTGGACGGGTAGCAGGCGTTTGAAGTTTGCTGGGTGCAAGTAAGTGAACCATGCTGTTTCTTTTGAGGACATGCAGTCACAAGTTTTCTGCTCCTCCTTGGAACAATTTTAATAACACATTTTCCTCAAAAGCCTCCCGTTTCCTAGGCACAGATCCACTTCTTGGAGCAGTTTGCCATACTCTTAGGTAGCGCCTACTTGCTTTTATTTTCTTTTGCTGGTTGAGTCTGAATTTCACGTGCCTACCGACATTGCCTGTATCTTTCTTTCTTCCTGGGGCCAAGTCCGAGTGTAGAGTTGGCCAACTTTGTCTTCACTGTTTGTTGTAATTTCCACTGTCACTTTTACAGTTTCTGCCTTTACATTCACTCTGTGGCCGTGTTCATTTCGATTGCTTATTTGCTTTCTTCTAGTTTTCCAAGCTAAAGCTCTTGTCACTGCTCTCCGTGGCATAAGGACCTCACCGAGGGTACAAACTCCTCTTAGTATCATTTTGGCTTAATTCCCACTGGTATTAGAATTCCCACTTACTATTTCCTGTAACGATTTCATTTTATTGTTTTTTTCTTTATTGATACAAGGTTCCACTCTGCAGCCCAGACCCATGGTGCTTCTCCTGGGTCAGCCTCCCCAGCACTGGGATGACAGGCATGTGCCATCATGCACGGTTTCGGTGGCCAACACCTTATGCTGCACTGGAGATCGAACACAGGTCCTTGCACTCTTCAGACAGGGATGTAGGCCACCAAGCTATGTGCCTAGGCCAACAGTTTCACCTCTGCTCTGGAACTTACTAAACATCATAATTATCTTATTTGTGGTGTTGGGGCTCGGGAGACAACACAGTTGGGTGCCTTGCTTGTGTTTATTGCTCAATTTATTGCATTATGATACTTGGAGTGGATTTTTGAGATTTCTACTGCCTAGGACACGTTCTCTTTATGTAAATGATCCCCGTAGGGATCCGTTTCAGGGCTGGGGAGATAGCTTGGCAGGCTAAGCACCTGCCCGGCAAGTGCAAGGGCCTGGGTTTGATCCCTGGTACCACATGCCACGATGTCCTCAGAATCCTGGGCGCACTAAACCAGCCACCGAGGCCACACCTGTTATTTCAGCGCTAGGGAGGCTAGGACAGGAGGATCACTATGAGTCTGAGCTGTGGAGTGAGACTCTGTACCAAATACATAAATAAAACAAATGATTAAAATCATTTATTTTAAAAAAAAGAACTTCTGTTTAATGAAGACAGAATTTAGCAGAAAGTAACAACCAGGGAAAGATACTTTAAATATCCAAAGCAATACATAATAACTGCCCAAATTATCAAAGGACTATGAAAACCCACATGCAAAAGAACTCTAGGTAGGAAAACAGACAACAGTAGAATAGTATGAAGAGTTCACACAAAGCCCACGAATGCCAAGAGTGGTCAGGGGACCTTCCAGCTCTCTGAAAGAGGCAAAGGGGCCACTGTGCCCACGTGCCCACTCCTAAGGGTTAGCAAGCACTTGCAGTGCTGCTAAAACAATCAGAAACCCTAGGTTCTTAATTCGAATGAACATTTATCAGATCAGTCAAAACAAGGAGGTCACGGAATCCCAAGGATCCTGCGGGTGGCAGGCACTGGGACAGCCACATCCCTTCATGGCTGAACAGCTCGGGTCTAAGCCCACCGCTGCACAAGACGGTCCAGCAGATATGTGCAGTGGTGACTGAGCTACTGTTTCTCCAGTGTCCTCTTCCCTGTGTGTTCTCAGCAGTGAGAGCCATGGGGACCCTCCCCAGGGCCCCGAAGGCAGAAGACAACTGCCGCAGACCCACTTCCACTGAAATGGCTGGGTGTTCCATGGCTGCCCTTGCCTGGGGCAGGCTCCGCCCTGGCAGCAGGACTTGCCTCGAGGCTTCCATCCCAGGCCTGGGGCAGGCAGTGGGCCTGCTCCTCCTCCAGCTTCTGAGCCTCCCAGTCCACACACTCACAGGTGAGTGTCTACTTCTGCAGCCGCAGGCTCCCCTGGCTGTGCCATGCGCTGAGAGCTCAGAGGGAAGAGGGGGAGGTGGTTCATGGCTGGGCTGGCCTCGTGTGCTCTCTGCTGCTCCTCCCTGCCTGCTCCCAGCCCCTGCCTGCTGCCTTCGGCCTCCTCTTCAGCCTCCTCAGGACTAGACACAGAGGAGACACACAGAAGCGCTGGGCTCGTCACTCACAGACTGCTGACCCCGCAAGGTCAGGAGGGCGGCGGTGCACTTGTGGTGTGCCGGGCTACGTGGAGAGTGCTTTTCAAAGCGCTGTTTCCACGACTGTCAGAAACGACACAAAGGCTACATCTGCTACACAGGAAACGTACTTAAATCTGCGGACTTACACGCATACGGAAGCCAGCACTCACCAGGTCCCCTGCAAACTCAAGGACGGGCATCAAGTCGGTGAGTGGAGAATGAAGGTGAAGAACAGCTCAGTCTGCGTAGGGTCGCCTCGGTGGCTTGAAATGCAAGGCAATGGTAAAAGTATGCTGCATGCCGAGAACCAGGAACGATCCATCCATGATGCAAAGGCCGGGGGAGGGTTCCTTCCTCCAGAGTGACCCAGCCTCTGCAGTCCCAGCAGCTGCCTCCCCTGGCCTAAGAGGTCTTGCTCTGACAGAGGAGTGCTTCCCTCTGGGTGCACCTATCGCCATTCCCACTGGGTCGCTGTCCTTCTGCCCCCTGGAGGCAGTTTGTCCCTGTCCTGGGGAGAGGATCTGCTGCTCTGGCTGGTGTGGAGGACAGAGAGGGAGGTGGAGCCAGCTCTGAGGTGTGCAAGGCCCAGCCGGCAGAGCAGAGCCGCCCTTCCCCGCCCCCTCTAGGCCTGCCCGGTGGTCAGGTGGTCACTGGCCGAGCTGCTGCCAGTTACCCTCTGGTGCTCAGCACTCTCCAGCTACTCGGCTATGTTGGACACTGTCGTGCGGTGTTCCGCCAGCAAGGGCCACCTTTCCGGAAGGCGTTTGTGCCTGGTCCAGCTGCCTCATTCCCTCCTATGGTTGCTTAAGACCGACACTCCCGGAGGTCCGAGATCTGCGTGTTGGTCACAGCTGCCTCCCTGAGCCTCGCCAGGGTCCTGAGCTACGCAAATACACTGGTGAGTGACTTCATCTGTTCTTCTCCTGGTTGGCTGATGGCTAGATGTATTTGGTCTGCGCCTTATTATGGAGTAGAAAGCTGGCCTCGGAGGGAGGGGGCTGTGGTGCTGCTGCCTTCCCCGAGGCTATGGCCTGGACTCAGTGGGACCCCTGCTTCCCAGGTTCCAGGGTCTGTGCTCCTGCTGTCCGGGCCACCATGCGAGCTCTCCGTCTGCTCCACCTTGATCTGCTCTCCTGCCCTGGCTCTTTCCCTGCTCCTCTGTCCAGGGCTGGGAAGACAGTGCCATTCGTTTTCTTAATCACCCTTCAGGTGGAAGAGACTGAATTATAATCAACTGGAATGACTGGCTGTGGAGGAGATGGACCCTGCCTTGTTAATAATCCTTTCTAGACACATAATCTGCTGACTGCATATCGCCTGTGTAATGTTCCTGCTCTGGAAAGCATAAATTAAACCCCACTTTATACTTAAAAAAAAGGGGGGGGGGATACTTCCCTAAGCCTGCTGTTACGCTGAGATGAATGTTCCGTATCTAAAGCACAAATTGCCGGGTTCTTCCCCTCACCACACGGCTCAGGAATTTGGAGGCCTCCTACCAGGATTACGCCGTCGATGCACGGCTTGAATCTCGGCCTGCTTAGGACGCGTTCCCGAGCAAGCGCGCGCGAGCAGCAGGTCAGCGCTGTCTGCCGAGGTCGACCCCGCCCTCAGTCTCGCTGGATAAAAGTCAAAGGTATGCGCGCACCGCACCGGCTTTCCTACCCTTTCCTTCCCTGTTTGCCTTTTCTCTTTCTCCTGGCTTCATTCTTGAAGAGATACCAAAAACACACATATCTTCAATTGACTAATCTCTCCTTTTGACAAATAGCGAAGTGCTCATCTTCCTTGTAAGTACTTGAACGGAACCAAAAACCCGCTCCACAGCCCCAGGAGAGAGCGTGGAGGTCCAGCCTGCCGACAAGGAGGAAGCCATGCAAGTATTCGTGCCAGGAGGAGCTGGTGCGCAAGCAACTCCTCGGTGGGAGACGGCTGGGAATAAGAACTCAGATCGAACGACAGACGAGGATCTATGGCAATGCTGTTCAAAACAACGCTTGCAGATGTATGCAAAAAAATGCTCAGGTCTGTAATCACCAGGGAAGTGCAAATCAAAGTCACCGAAGACTCAGCTCCCCCGACATGGGGCGGATGCTTGCAAAATGACGAAAAATCCCAAGGGCGGGGAGGGTGGGGGAAGGGCGCTGTGTGGGACCGTGGCGTGGCAGCACTCTTGCAGAGGTCAGCGCCCCCACTTCTGGGTCACGTGTACGGGAGAGGATGCCAGTGTCTCAGTGATGCCTTCCAAAGACCCACGTTTGCGGCCAGGGCCCATGGATGACGGACACACAGAATATGGGCTGTGCGTACATGAACACCCTGGCACATGCACGTGGGCACGTGCACACACACACACACACACGTTGCCACAGCAGAGCACTGCTCAGCTGTCCTAGAGAGCGGAGTCCTGCCATTTGCAGCAATGGAGGTGTAACTGGAGGGCTTTATGTTAAAGTAAGCCAGCCCCAGAAAGATAAGTACCCGCGCCATCTCCTTCCTGGGCAGAAGCTGGCAAGCCGAGCTCAGGCAGGCAAGGGCTGGGGAGGGGAGTGGAGAGAGGCTGGTTGAGAGGCACCCAGAAGCACAAGGCACGAGGCGTGAGTTCCCGCATCTGGAATACAGTGAGAGCCACATGTGGAGCAGCTCAGTGGCCCCGCTACAGCCACCGAGTGGGTGCACACTTAGAAATAACTGGAAGGGAGTGGCCTGAGTGTTCCAGTACCTTGAAGAGTGAGCCCTGGGCACGCCAGAGATGCTAATTACCCCAGTTGTGTTATTGTGCCTTATATACATGTCTGGAGTCGCGTCCTCAACACCTTGGATATGTACAATTATTATCAATTTAACAGCTGTAATAAGTACTTCAATCAATCAACCGTATTTTTTAAAAGACTAACATTTTTAGGGAGCGGGAGGCACTCTTCCTAATTCTTGGATTTGAGGCACATGGAGAGCCTTGCTGGACTGGATCAGACCCTGAACCCAAAGCCTTGGGCCTCGAGGCTCCGGCGCCTACTGTTCAGGGGAGGAAGCGCAGAGTAGTCCAGTTTCGGGTGAGCTGCCCGCGCGACGATCCTACCAAGGCCCCAAGGGTCTCAGCCTTCTCACCCGCACATCCATTCTGCATATGCCCCCGAGGGCCCTTCTCACCGGGAAGGTCTGCTGTTGCTCCGCACACTCAGGCAGCCCCTCTGAGAGCCGCAGCGGGTCGCTGCTGAAGGGAGGGTGTCTCCCGCACTGCACGGGGCTTATCTGTTCCAACACAGTAGTACGGGGACATTTTGTAAAACAGGCATTAAGCTAGTCAGTGAGACGTTAGGGTCAGGTCTTAGGAAATCCAGGGCCCGCTCTTTCTGTAGGCACCGCAGCTCTGTTGACTTCTGGGTACCAAAACACCGGCCAGCATTTCATGGCCTGGAACAGACAGAGGAGAGCTAGTCCGCATGCTGTGGTGTAGCTGCCGCTGCCTCCTGCATGCCTTGGGAACTTCTCCCTGCGTCATGCTTCGAAGCTCGGCTGGGCCATGCGGGGGACCCGGCCCGGGTGGCTGCCTCTTGTCATGCACGGCGGAGGCAAATGCACAGCTCTGCACTGCACCCATGATGCTCGGCCAAGCTCAGGCTGCACCCCGGCCCTGGAAGTCCACAGGTTCAAGTCTTCCCCACCTCTACCTCTGGCAGCTGAGACTGTAACTTTATTTGGAGAAATGGCAAAACGTGAAACAATGTTTTAAGAAGTTTCCTTTTCGGCCCAATAGAGGATCTGAAACATTTCCGTGCTCACTGATCTTAAATTGCCCAGTTCCTTTCTCCTCCTCCTTTTGCTTTCTCTTTCTTTTGGTTTTCCTTTCCTCTCCACACCCCTCCTTTCCTCCTCTCTGTCTCTCTCTCCTCTCTGTCTCTCTGTCTTTCTCTCCTCTCTCTCTCTCTCTGTGTCTCTCTGTCGCTCTGTCTCTCTCTCTGTCTCTCTCTGTCTCTCTCTCTCTCCCTCCATTTCTCTCTCTCTGTGTGTCTTCAGATCTCAGCATCTGCCATTCCCTGTAGCTGCCTGGGCTTTGGTTTCCTCCCTGGTTTCACAGGTGGCTGTGAGCCCATGGTGGGCACCTTGCAGGTAGCTCAAAGGCCCCAGCCTGGACTCCAGCCCCCAGGCCTGAGGAGTCTGTGTTACACCACAGCCCTGGGGGAGACCAGAGCTCGCAGGAATGCATGCCGAGTGCCGGGTGCTTCCTGAAGACGAGGCCCAGGTCTGGCCTCCAGTGAGACCCCTCGCAGATGGGAAGGGGCAGCGCTGTCCTGGCACCTAGAGCTGTGCCTGCTGAGGAGCCCTCAGAGGCCGTGTGCAGAGCCAGAGGGGAGAACTGAGGGGAGCAGGTGGGAGGAGCCTCCTGGCTGTCCGGGAGAAGCCTTTCTCGGCCTCGCTCTGAGGTGGGGTGGCGAGTGCCACTGTAGCCTTCCTGCCTGTCCTTCTTCAGTGCGCTCTGCACCTGCCGCTGTCAAGCTTTAGAGGAAGGTGACACGGGACCATGAGCACTTGTTAGTGTTCCTTGTGTTTATTGAGCCCAACGGGCCTAAGCTAAACGCTCCTGGCTGGGTGGCAGCTCTGCGTGCCCGAGTGAACAGCGGCCCGGCCCTGACGGCTGGGCTGCTGTACAGCCCGCTGCCCACTTCCGGGCCTCACTTCGCTCTCCTGCCTGACTTTGGAATTGGCTGTCAGGATGCCTTGGCCAGGGTCAGCATTGCAGGCAGCAGGGACCAAGCGCAGTTGTAAATAAAATCACAAATCGACCTTAAGGCCTTCACCTGCCTTCTGATAGAGGAGTGCAAGCTCCATCTGGCCCAGCAGCACTGTCCTTTGTATGCCTCAGCCACAGGGCCTGGGCACCTGGGAGTCCACGGGTGCACTGGACTTGCCCTCCTCCCTCCCGGCCTGGGGTCTCATAGAACAAGTCTAACACTAGAGGACCGTGTCTGGGTGTCCTGTGAGCTGAGCAAACAGAGAGGAAAAGCAGGTCCCCAGCAGCCAGTGGGGACAGTAAATCAGTAGGTACAGGAGGAGTCTGAACAGCCCTCCGGGCACTGCCCCAATCCAGGCCCCAACAGCCCCTGTCCCAGCACTAATGTCAAAGCCAGCTGGTGCTGCACCCGCCAGCCTGGGAAGCAATCGAGCCATCCCTCAGCTGCCTGAGAGCCACAAGGGACCAACGTGGGCCCCACAGCCTGGCTGCCCCTGCACCCGCGCTGCTGGATGGTAACACACAGACCCACGCTGCACAGGCTCTCCTGCAACAGAGGCAGGACGCAGGAGCACACAACATCCAGGCCTGCACACCCAGTTCTCAGAGATGCAGCTGGATGTGTGAGCCGAAGAGCAGAGCGCGCGCCAGCTCGCTCTCCTGCTGTGGTTGGAAGTGATCTCCACAGGCACAGTGGCAGCAGCTCCTCACCGCCTGGGCGTGTCCCATGCACTGTGCTAAGGGCTCTAGCGCACCCCTCGTGTTCCCAAGAGGTCGGTGTTGCCCTCCTCTCCTCTCACAGATAAGAAGCCTAAGGCCTCAGACGCTCAGCAGGCCCTGCCTCGCCTGTGGCATCGCTTTGCCCCACCCGCTGTCCTCACTCATTTGCCCAGGAGAGTTAGCTGAGCTGCACGGTGTCCAGAGGGGCTGACGCTGGCCTGTCAATGGGGAGCAACCAGCACCCAGAGAGTCACACTGTGTGTGCACATGTGTGCACTTGCGTGGTGCACGTGGTAGGAGTGTGTGCTCACACAGAGGTGTGTAATGCACGTGTGCAGGGTGTGGAGTACATGCCTGGTGCTGTGTACTTGCACCCATCTGTGTGCCTACGCTGCACACCTCTGTGCTGTGCACATGCGCTGTGTATCACAGTGGTGCTGGGGCCGCACCCGTGTCTATTTGCCTCCTTTAAGTTGCATTAGGAAGCAGTGACCTCCTTCCTGGCATCTCCATCCCCGTGATGTCATCAGAGTTTTACTTTCAGTAGATTTTTTTTTTTTTTTTTTTTTAACAGTCAACTTGTAAGCAACACAGAAAGCTCTAAGGACCCCAGGGCAGTGCTTCAGCTATAGGCCTAATTCTAGTCACAACCATGTCTGTGATCACAAGATTACAGTCTCAGGGGCCGTCACTTTTCACAGCCCTGGTGTTTGGCCAATGTCCACTTTGATAACGTTTTTCAATAAATTATGGCAAAGTTCTCATGGCCCTGATGGAATCAAGCCCGAGCACCAAGACGCCCTCTCTCCCAGGTTGTGTGGGTGTTTAGGGGACCTCGGCTCCGAGCGGCTGTCATCAGGAAGCCAAGAGCTCAGGGAAGGGAAGTGCTGACTTCTGACCAAGAATGCTGAGTCTCATTTCAGAAATGTACAGGGTGCAGGAGTCTGTGTGCCGCACACACGCAAACCCTCGGCACTCCTGAGCATGTCCGCACACACAGTCACACGCCAGTCCTGATGCGCTCAGAGGCATGCACGTGCCATTTGTGTACATGCTCTCTCTCTCTCTCTCTCTCTCTCTCTCTCTCTCTCTCTCTCTCTCAGAAAACATACACTAAATTATTGTAAATGCTCAGAAAAATCTAGGGTGGACACAGCAGCTACGGGGCCAGAGAAGGCAAGCCCTGGTCGCTCCTCTTGGGCCCAGGTGTGACTTGGAAAGGCCACAGGGCCTCTCCCTTCTGTCCCCAGGTGCCGGAGCAGCAACCCTCAGAGTGAACAGCAAAGCACGGGCTGCCACTCCCCTAGAACTTCCGCTGCACTGGGGATCTCGAGGCCAGTATCTCCTGAGTCAGGGCAGCAGGTAGGAGAGAGCCAGCCCTTCGAGGCTCTGCTGAGACAGCCAGCTGTGGACAGGACAAAGATGAGGGCCTCTGCCCTGGCTCCCTGAGACTGGCAGCGATGCTGGCCATGCTGAAAACTGCATATCTGATTAGCACAAGGAGGGGGTGCCCAGGAAGGGGGTGATGCCACTTTGACAGCTTTGATAGGTTCCAATTACAAGATCCCAAATCCTAAATCCCTTCTCTGTTACATTTTATGGTTTCCTATTTCCTGCTAGATGCTTTCAAGCTTTTTACTTACTGTTTGAAACTTGGCAACCTCATTTCTTTCATCTCCTGAGTCTGATAATTCCAAAATCGGATGTCTGCCCAGACCTGCTTCTGGTGCTGTCTGCGGTTTCTGTCGCTTCTCCTCAGTGCCCTGGGAGGTGTCTTAGCATTTTCGAGTGCATGCTGCTCATTGCTTTTCAGAGATCATCTACAACCAAGGATGATTAATTTCCTCTACCACAGAGCCTTTTTCTTGTCTTCTGCCAGGTACCTAATACATTTCTAGGCAATAGCTACACAAACCTCGGCTTCAGGTTTCACTCAGATTATATATGCTCAGGGTATAAATCTCTACTTGTCTTTACTAGTCAATGGCCATCTCAAAGATAGCTGTGCATCATCATTATTATTATTATTATTATTATTATTATTATCATCACCATCATCACCATCCTCCTCATCCTCCTCATCCTCATCACCATCACCATCACCACCATCACCATCATCCTCACCCTCCTCCTCATCCTCCTCATCCTCCTTACCCTCCTTCTCATCATCATCCCCACCTCCCTTCCTGTTCTTCTCAGAATAGTCATTTCTACCCTACCTAACATGAGAAGGGAAAATGTGAGCTTAGTTCTAGGCCAGCCCTGAGTACATGTCCATTTGGATTCCAACTGAATTAAGGAGCTTATCCCATGAAACTCTTCAGCCTTGGCTCCTTTAGCCTCAAATTCTGTCCTGTTGGCACCACCAAGCCATGGACTGAGAACATAAATGAGCTCCATGGGTAGCCGCTATCACTTGTGAACTTCCTGGGGATTTGTCCGTTACATTTTTCAGTACTTCAATATATTTTAAGTCACATTTAAATGAGAGTTCTATTCAGCATTTAAAAATTGTTTTTAACAAGAAAGTAGATCTTAATAACCTAGACACCATGACCGGAAATAGATTGTAAGAGAGTGGTCTCAGTTTGCGCACTGCATGGGACACCCACTACTGGAGTACACCCTGTGTCCCTGTGGCCTGCAAGTCTCACCCAGGAGCCCATGGATCCTGCCATGAACTCACTAAGCCTGGGGCCTAAAACCCTTGACTATACTGACCGTAAGCAATTTCTAGGCAGAGATGTTGGGAAAATGGCACAAGTCAACTCCAGAAAGGCTCGCACCCTTGGCACCCTCACATGGCCTGGCTCTTACAGCGCTATGTCTGGGCCTGTTCACAGAGACTGTAGGCCATGTCCCAAGAGCAGGGATTCCGGAGGGCATCTTGTAGCCACTTTGGAAAGTGGTCTGTTTGGGGGCTGCTTGTCTGCTCAAGAAGGCCTTGGTGAGTTCTGTTACATTACGTCTCCTCCTAATAGCTGCACGGCCCACTCCAGCGCTACCGGCCAGCCACACGAGGAAAGAGCAGGTGCCATCATCTTACCTCAGCAAGAAAAGCTTGCAGAGTGAAGTGGTTTCTTTAAAAGGAACACATTTTAACGTTTGCCTCTTTTCCAGTTCTAATGTCAAAAACAATAGTCCGTGACTGGAGGACACTCCAAGAGCCATAGTGAGCCAGTGCGTGAGATCGTAGGACCACCTCCTGAAAGCGGGACGGCCCAGAGCGCGGCCTTCTAACTGAACCGCACTTGGCTGTACCTGGCGTGGGGTCACTGCACACATGACTCACACCTCCCTTAGAGAATTCCCGTCTCTTCCTAAGAGGCAGGAGAATTTATAGAGGCAAAATAGGCAGGGATGTTTCTTAGAGCGTGTGCAATGCCATTCATCCGTAATGGCATCTCAGGGGTTATTTCGTCCTCCCTGGTCTCATATAAGTCATGTTGATGCAGTAAAATTTTTGTAAAATTCATAACCAAAATGTCATATCGCACAAAAAAAGGCTTAAGTCTAATGAAACTCGCTTCAGCTTAACCTCCGCCATGACTAATGGAAATGCTCCTCTTGAGAAAGTGTGAGATTTTATTAGTCCTGATACTGGAAGCATCCCCCACTGTTGCTTGAAGGCACCTCTGTGACCACTGTTGGAAAATTCAGTCCCAAACATTTGAAATGTAGTGCCTTTTGTAACATCAAGCACTCAGCTTTTTAACCCATTTCAGTTCTTCTACGTCACTAGGGCATCAGAAGATATATCTCGTCAATATGTCCTATTAAAAAATAAGAAACTGAGCCTGTTTTGATTTACCTCCTACCACCAAGCGTTTTTCGAGAAGCATGCTTTTACAGAGCACATCAGGATCATAAATGTGTTAATACATAAAACATCCCATTATTCTTGCTATCTCCTCCAGAGAAGGAAACAGTGATAGAGTGAGATTAATGGGTGGATAAAAAGCCATCCAGGAAATGAGCAGCGGGCCTGGGATTACACTTGCAGTTCCTGCCACCCACTGTGACGCCGCTGCTGTGATACTCCCCGGCTCCCAGGTGCCATTTAAAGTGCAGTGCACATGGGGGAGGGGAGGACTTTGCAGATCCGCACCGGCAAACTCTAGGCGTGCGAGTGACCACAAAGAGGCCACCGGGAACGGAGACAGGAACCTGGTTCCATTCCAAAGCGCACACAAGTTCCCTGCTGGGCCGAAGAAGCTGTCCAGCGAAGGAATCTGAGGCTGGAACCAGAGAAGGCCTGAGGCCGCCGGACTGCAGCCCTCGGGGAGCCCTGGGCCCAGCAGCTCTGCCAGGGAGCCGGGGCCGCTCACAGACTCTGCATTCCTTCTTTCCAGGGGTGCCTGGAGCCCAAGCAATGCACTTTGCAGCCTCCATGGCAGGCAGGATTGCTGTGATGAGACACGTGAAGACAGAGTGTCCACGGATTCAGAAACCCTGCGCGCAGAAAGGAATTGCAAGCGGACATGATCCCACCTGAATTATTGTTTCAGATCTCAGCTCACTTAGAGAAGCCCATATGCATACATCTGGAGTGAGCCAGAGGTTCTGTCTTATCTGTGCTCTCTTGGTTCAAGGCAGTGGTGTGGTTTACAGTAGGAACAAAGGCTTTGGAGCCAAAGACACACAAGTTCAGATCTCAGGTCTGCCACTCTCCCTGGTCCCTTTAAGGAGCGACTTGCACTTTCTCACATGCAGCTCCCTTCACAAGATGGCAATGCTCCCCTGCCCTCTGTGGCATTATTTTAATTTAATATTTTTGTTGTTTAAATTTAACAATGGTTATATTACATATTTTCATCATCAGATCCGTTTAGATTAATACATATAGGTATATAAGATTGATCAAACAATTAAACATTAACACTTTTAAATCAACATTACTTTTTTTGTTTTCTTTTCCCCTTTCTTTTTTTGAAAGTTGACATATTGCATATTGTCCTCACAGTCGTTCTACAGAGTACAGTGTGTGGGCATGACCCACCTCCCTATTGATGTTGCTTAGGAAAAAAACATATAAACTTCTCTTTGGACTAAGAGGAAGCAGATACATACACAGTCAAATGTTCTACAATTGCAGTGGGCCACCAGTGAAGCTTGTGATGTTGGAGGCTATTGAATGTAAGCCTTCTAAAGCTCATCTCACCAATCTAGCTCTGTGTTCCATGCATTGTAATTAAGGATTTTTTTTTTTTTCTTGCTGGGTGGTCAAGGGCAAGTCGAAGCAAGACCTGTATAACAAAACATTCTATGGTCCCAAACTTAATCCTAAGGGGATTTGACCCTGTGGCATTATTTTAAGAAGAAAGAAAGAAAGTCAATAGCTTCCAGCTGTATTGGGACCATGGCAAATAGTTGTCAACTACAATTAAAATATGCCAACTGCAGTCATGAATGGAGCAAGCTGTGTAGAAATGTGTCCCCCGACACCCGACACACGAGTGCAGGTGGGGCCACAAGCGGCCCAGCTCAGGCCTCAGAGCTCCCTGCAACCCCCTGCTTCAGTGGCCTGACTTACCAGCTACCGCTGACCATACCTCACACAGGAATGTCATCTGCCTGCAGAGGGCGGGACAAGGAGGCCCTGGGCCATGGCCAAGCTGACAAGGCTGTGGACACAAGGCCTGGGGACGCCGTGTAGACACCCGGGCCTGGCCCCGGGGTGGGGGAGCGCATGCTGGTGGCGCAGCCGCAGACCCTCTGCCGTGGGCTGCTGCTCATGCACTCAGCGAGTCTGCCAAAGCGTCTCCCACGTATCACGGCAGCCACAGGGAAAGATTTGAGAAGCGGCGTAAATCTTAAAGCCCCCCGCAGCCCATAATCTACTGCGTCCAAGCCCACCCACTGAGCGCCTCCAGCTGCACTTGGCCGAGGAGGAGGCAGGCAAACCACTGGGTCCCTGTAGGCCAAGGTCAGAGGTCAGAAGGTCACCCCCAGGCTGCTCTGCTGCGCCCATCTGTGCTTTGCAGGGCCAGGGCTTGCTTGGCTCCTGAGAAAGCCCATGGAGGCCATGTGCTTTCTACACCACTGTGCCCTGTCACCTGCAGACCACGGGAGGGACAGGAGAGGTGCACGTCCCTCCAGATCAAGCTGAAGGAGACACAAATGGACT
>PVJA010009824.1:0-29580 GCA_004027025.1 Myocastor coypus
TTTTTTTTTTTTTTTTTTTTTTTTTTTTTTTTTTTTTTTTTTTTTTTTTTTTTTTTTTTTTTTTTTTTTTTTTTTTTTTTTTTTTTTTTTTTTTTTTTTTTTTTTTTTTTTTTTTTTTTTTTTTTTTTTTTTTTTTTTTTTTTTTTTTTTTTTTTTTTTTTTTTTTTTTTTTTTGGTCTTTTTGAGACAGGGTTTTGCTATGCAGTTCAGGCTGGCCTTGAGCTCACTTTTGTAGCCCAGGCTGGTCTCCAACTCAAACCGATCCTCCTGCCTCAGCCTCCCAAGTACTGGGATTATAGGTGTGTGCCACTATGCCCGGCTTCAGAGACTTCACTTTAACAAAAAATAATGATGTAGCTAAAATTTAAAGACTAGTTACTGTTATGGTTTGTGTCTAGATGACCCCTGCCCTCCACAAAGCCTCATGTGGTCATAGGTGGGACTTTTCAGAGGTGGCAGGACCCAGAGTGTGTGATTCTTGGATTAAGCATGTGATTCTTGGGTTAAGGGTATGTGATTACAAAATTAATCCACTGGTTGGTTTGACATAGTTTTGGATAGCATTAAGAATCCCCCACTCTGGGTATGAGTGAAATATAAGAGACAGAAAGAGGGATGGTGTTCCTTGTTACTTCCTGTTGCTGCTGCTTCACTGCTTGCTGACTTCTGCTTGCCCTGCTTTCCCATGAACTATTTCTCCTCTGTGATACTCCTCTGTTATGCTACCCTGCCTTAGAGCTAGCTCACTGTATGCACTGAATGCTTTGTAAAACTGTGAGTCAAATAAACATTTCCTCTTTTAACTTTGGATGATGGGCAGGCATTTTGTCTCAGCAATGAGAGAAAAACCCGAGGTATTATGTACCAGGCACCTGGGATTGAACTAGGAAAAGCAAATAAAATCAGGTTGAAATAAGAGTTATGAAAGCAAACTTTTCTGAAAAAGGTGTGTCTCAGAGGTAGTTTGGGTCAGGGGAGAAATCACTGAACTTTGTCCTAGGTCAGTTTTACTTCTGGCACAGACAAGCATATTCACCCCTCTAATCCTCAGTTTATTCATCTGTAAGCTAGAAATACTATTGCCCTTCACTGAAAGCTGATGAAATTAAATATATAAAAGCAATTTTCAAAACATGACACAGAGGGCACACATAATTATACTGAAATTAATGTCTTAAATGTATATGCATATCTAATTATGTTATTCTAATGAGTTCTGATAAGAACAAAAAGCAAAACAGAAGTTTAGGTTGAACCTTAAAATATTTCCATATCATATTAATATTGAGAGAAATATACTGTGGATCGCTAATTATTCTATAGACAAATAAAACCACAAAGCCAAAGAAGCACATTACATTAAAAACCTAACTCCAAAACAAAGTAAGGGACAACATTCAAAGCCACCTGCTGATGATTATTATGTGCATGATGGAAAACAGCAGATGAGATAATTCACTAATATATTTCATTTCTTCCAGTAAGTCATTAGATGCTTAAGAGAAGTGGCTTGTGTCAGTTTTACTTTTTCATTAAATATTCATATTTACTAATGGAAATTGTTTTTATAAATTGGGTAAATTGAACAACTTGTAAATTTATGCCTCAAAAAGAGAAGTTTTGGAATTCCCCGTGAGCAAGCTAATGCTTATATCATTAACACTCCATTGATTTTATAATTAAAATGCTGGAACATAAATGCAGTGTATGTTTTAAATGTTGTGACAGCTGTTTATCTTGATGCCTAGATCACAAGGCTTCTGATTACAGAAATCCATTAGCTGCACAATATACTCTGTGGTTTCACCAGAGGACATTTTTTTCAGTTCTCTGGGGGTAAAATCCCTTCCCTGTATCACCTATAAGGAAGAAAACATTGATGAACCACTCTTGAATTTAATAATTTGAAAGTTATTCCAGAAGATTAAAAGATCAGAAATTTGCATCACTCTAGTATTTTTAAAGTGAACAACTGAGATTTATGTTTTACAAATCTGAAAGCTGATAAATCTTAAATCTAGCATATCTGATATATGACGAGAACTATTTCCAGGCAATGGGTAACTATCTTCCAAATACAATACCATAAAGGTGAAAATAAATACAAGACAGAAAGAGAAGACTTGCATTTCTAGAGGCTCAGTGCTCAGGACATAGAGGTGAGCCAATCAGTAAAGGAGCTCAGAGCTCTTTGAACACAAGCAAAGTGCAACACACACTGTGAGTCATAAAACAACAGGAGAATGTGAGGACAAGCACACAGGGACCTGATAGTCATCCTCCAGAGAGGATGACTACTGCTGGCCTTTGAAGATGAGGAGAAAGCTGGAGCTTCCCAGGCAGTGGTAGAACATGTGTACAACGTCCAGGAAGCTGGAAGGAGTATGGCATGTTCCAGTCATGAAAGATAATATAGAGTGTAGTCCATTAAAACTGTGAAGCAAAGCTAACTTGAACTACAGATGCGAATCATACAGATTGACAAACATGCTGTGTATAACTTCATACTGCACAGTAATCACGTCAAAAAATAAGAAATAGATGAAATTAATTTTAGTAATACATTTTATTTAGTCCAATATATACTAAATATCATCACTTGAATGTATAATCAATGTAAAAAGATTGATCAGACTTTGTTATTTTCTTCATACTAAGTCTTCAAAATTTTCGCCGTGTTTTATACTTTGAGCATGTTTCAATTTGGATTAGTCAGTGTTTAACAGCCCAAAGCCACATGCCTACTGCATTGTACAATGAAGGACTAGAGAAGATGGAATCATGTTTTGAAAAATGGAAATGAAAAAGTGGCAAGTAGCCAAATCCTAAATTTTTCTTCTAATTTTTAACCAAGTTAATTATCTTTTGTGATCTTTAAGGTTTCTCTGTCCCTAAAATTCTGTAAATTCATCACTTCCACTGTAACTGTTCTAAGTTCTTCTTGCTGGCCCTTCCTCTTCTCCCTTTTCTTGTGCACTACAAAGGTACTTATAATGTCTGTGACCTAGGAATGCCACCATGCCTACACTTGGTCACTCATGAATTTGTCTTTAAAGGAATTTTCAAGAACAAAGATTTGGCAAGGCTTCTATTTGCCAGCATCTGTAGCTCTGCCCTATCAACATTAGTACATTACTTTGACCTTTGGAAGCAGTCATTGATCCATCCACTGCTCAAACCACAGTTTAGATGTTACAAATTCAAGGATTGGCAAGTGTCTGGACCAAGCTTGTGTTTTTAGCTACATTGGTGGTGACCTGCCATAAATAATGTTAATCATGATCAATCAGAGCTCATTTGTTGAATTTTGTTAGAGCTATTGCAATAGAAGCATGCTTTACGAAAGTAGTCTCTCTCCTCCCCACTCCTCCCCTCCCCTCCTTTCTCCTGTCCCCTCCCCCCTCTACTCTGATCTCTCTCTCTGTCTTCCTGCCTTCCTGCCTGTCTGTCTGTCCGACCGTCCATCCGACCATCTGTCTGTCTGTCTGTCTCTGCATGTGTTGATAAAATAGCTGGTATGATAGGATAAACAGTTGACCCTAAAATATCCCTTGTCACTGTGAGCAGAGATCTTGTTTAAGAATGAGGAAACAGAGAAATGTAGAGCAAGAGATGAGGGTACTAGAGATTTGCACAACTCCTTTGTTCTCCTGAGTCCCCCTGTACTGGAAATAAAATTATACAGTCTTACAGATTTTATAAATTAATTTCTCTGTATGCCTCTCTCTCTCTCTCTCTCTCTCTCTCTCTCTCTCTCTCTCTCTCTCTCTCTCTCTCTCTGTGTCTTCTTGAATTTCAACATTTACAATAAAAAGGGAAATAGCTCAGTAGAATAAGTGCTTGCCTGGTAAGCATAAGGGCCTGAGTTCAATCCTCCATCCTAAAAAAGACTCCCAAAAAAACAAAAAGAAAGCATTAAAAATAACACCACATTGGCTAACCTGTTTGATCTCACAGTTGTCAACTAAAATCACAGTTCTCCTGAGTGAATTTCAGAATTGTATTAAAAGAAAACTTCGTTAAGAAGAAAATTCTAGGTTGGTGAAGTAACCCAGTGACAGAGCACCTCCCTACCAAATAATGCTAATGCTTGAGCTTTATCCCCCACACAACAAAGAAGAAGGGGGAAAAGGAGGAGAAGGAAGAGGAGGAGGAAGAGAAGGAAGAGGAGAGGAAGAAGAAAATTCTAATATCTGTAATTATATGCACATATGTTTCTTCTTATGAGTTTTTCTTAATCATTTATTAATAAGTTTGCTTATTTGTTTCACAGGCATTTGCTGCAAACACTACCAGGTGATACATATTAAATAGTGTCAGTTATTTACATTATTGTGTTTCCCATGCTCCTTTAATCTCTGGCAGGCAAACTACTTCTGACAAAGTCCAAAAATAATTTTGAAAGTAAAAAGCAAGGGTTTTGTGGTAAAAATGTTTTAATACTTTTTACAGTTGTGTAAGTCCCATGCTTTTTGAGAAAGAATAATTAATTCTTGAAAATTCCTTTATTGTACTCCATTTATGTACATTTCACACTAATTTCCTCCATAATTTTCTGAGCATAATTTTGAAGCACTTTGGAACTGATTGTCTCTCAAAATTGTGACTAGAATTAATAGGCAGTTTAAGAATACACTCACATCCAGACTTTTCTCTAATGCTTCAAAATTAGTTGGCATGATGTCTAAAATACAAATTCCTCAGCTCCTTTGGTTAACCTGTAGTAAATTAGAAGATTTTGCAGTTATAAAATTAATATTTAAGCCATATTTCTTGGAAAATTATGTGTAGTCTAAAGTCTTAGATTACTTGATTAATTAGGGAAAAATTCATACATATTACATGATAAAGCAAATGGATGAATTGCCTTTAAGACCTAGATCGTCAGCACTTAAATATTACTAACTCTGTTTCAGTCTCTTTTATGGAAAAGAATTACTTTTAATTATCATAAATAATTTACATAAATAAATATTTCCTGAACATTATTCCTATATTAATGTGTGGAAGACGTTATTAGTCATAGGTAAACACTGTAGATTTTAATGATTATTAAATTCAATTACAGAGAACTCTACTGATGGGCTAGTTGACCAATATTATGTTAGGCTGGAAAACTTGGGCTAATATTACATTATTAAAACTACAACAAAATTATTGCCCTTATATATATTTTACTCTTAAAAGTTTTTGGCCAAGTTATTTTTTACGTTTACTTGAGATACTTACAAAGTTATCTTAAAATTTTTATCGTCTTGTAAAAATGATTTATATAATTGATTCCATAGTAAGAATTGGAACTAGGAATATGGCATTGCAATGTAGACATAGCCACCTGAAGTTGAGATTTAGACAAGCAGACTGAAAGAACCTCAGTTTATAGTGGAAACCTACAATAATTCTTTTCTCAGTGTCACAGCCAAGTGGAAATCTTACTGTGTTCATAGTATTTTTTTGGGTGTGCCAGTGTTACCACACATTTATGATTGGATAATACAGCACACTTTAAAAAAGCAATAGGAAATTTTTTTTTTATCAAGTACTGTGTAAAAAGATCACCCAAAAGTTGAGCTGTGATTCCAACTGGTTAAATTACTTGTACCAACTTCATCCTTTTAATCAGAAAAATGTCTATAAGGTATCTCCAATATATCAGACTCTGTCCTAAACACATGTGTTGGAAGACTGAATAATATGAACACAGCTTCACCTTCATTAAGTTTATTTATTATCTGGTGATTCTACTTATCTCTCTGCCTGAGTCTGTGTGGAAGGACCCAGGAAAAGCCTTTCTTAATTTTAAGAAGAACTTTATTTTATCTCCTACAAATTGCAGTTCTATTAGTTAACTAGGTAGTGCATCCCATATTGCATGGTAATACCTTGTTTTACACACTATGGTCCTATAAATCTTGGTCCAATGTACTGTATGAGGAATACACAGGTTATTCTATGAATTAGAATTAGTCATCACTAGACTTCACATGTTGTAGAGCATCTTGCTACAGATAGCTCAAGATGATTGTGCCTTCATTAGGTTGCTACTTCAACTCACAGCATGCACACCCCAAATTACTTCATTAGGAAGGAGTATAAATATACACAGTGCCTCCCCAGAATAAGGTTAGGGACAAAAATTCTTGAGAGATAACTGTGACCTATGTTGCTTGCTGCATTTCACCACCCAATGTAGAAATTATGATCAGTACTACTTAGAAAGATAATTGGACCAGGGAAAGCAGGTGTGAATAATTGTCTGCCACTTGAGAACATGTGTTCTGAAGGAGCGAGTGCTCACAGAGTGCCATTCTGTGATTGTAGGACTGCCAAAGACTGTCATCGTGGCTAATGAAAGTGTGATAAATCTCCCTTAATTATACAGATTTTATGTGGTAAGATTTTCGCTGACAGGAAGATATGGTTTCAAGTATTAGCACTTAGGAGAGTCCTCTCTGTCTTTTCTAGTTTTATAAAATAATTAAGAGGAAGATAGAAATGTTAATAGCATGTGAACATAGTATGGGACTGAATTTAAGGTAATGTTGTACAATAGAAGTCGAATAGTGCTCATTACATCTTCACACTACATTGTTACTTCTGGATTCTTTGATCTTTTTTATTATAATTTTATTTTGAAGGGTGAAAACAAGAACAAGAAAAAAGTCAGAAGCAGGATAATGTATGACAATACATATGTTACAGATTTTCAAAGCAAGAATAGATTAATAATGATTGATATATTTATTTTTGTCATCAAATATGTTGCTTAGATTATCAGATATAGTTATTCAAGATGGGACATATGATTGAATATTACCACATGCTTTGAAGAAAAATTTTTGCTCTTGTCTCTCATGTTTTATTACCCTTTTAAAAATGTACTTTAAAGACAGTATAGTAATAGTTAATATGACATTAGAAACTACATATTTAGAAGACCAAGATGATATGTATTTCAAGTGGGGTTTAGTATTACACATTGCTGTCCATATGCAGTTGCTTAGTTCACAGATATGAGCATAGTTAGTCAAGCTGAGAACTCTACCCATTAATTGCTATTTTCAAAAAACTGATGGAAGTTCTTAGGACAATTGCCTTACTCATCTTGTATATATACATGTATGTTTTTGCCCCTACCTTCTTTCCTATCTTTCTCCTTTCCTCTCTTCATTGTTTAATCCTTAAGCTCTGTTACTTTCCACTTAACTGTATCTATTATAGTTTTTTCTTTTACTTCTTCTTTTGAGTTCTTATACTAAGGAGACAATACAATATTTACACATGTGGGTCACAGTGGTATATGTATGCCGATGTTTATAGCAGCACAATTTGTGATAGCTAAATCTTGGAAACAACCAAAATGCCCAACAACTGAGGAATTGATGAAAAAGATGTGCTATTTTTATACAACGGAGTATTACTCAGCTATAAAGAAAAACAAACTTGAAGCCTTTGTAGCTAAGTGGATGCAACTGGATTCTTAGATCTTAAGGAGACAGGTTTATTCAGCAATTTATGCAATTCTTTAGTCTCCTTCTAGGTCATGGCATCACATTTTGCCTTTGGAGTTGCAGAGTTTTGGATTAAGTATTAAGTATCGATCCTCTCTATGTTGGGATGAAGTGGATATAGAGTTTTTGTGGGCTCAATCCCTTCCCATTACACATCTTGAATGTATTATAAATCAAAGTAGTTTCTTCCATAGGCCTATAGCTCAGGTATAACTGAGCTAATAATTGCAAGAAAATCAATAAAATGAACATAAGCAGGCTCACATTTTATGAAGCATAAAATTTTATATTTGGCCTTTGAAACTATCTCATGGAATAAAATTATTAAATTCATTGTTAAACTCAAATTATTAAGCTTATTTTACGGATAGGAAAATTAATGCTGAACTGAAGACTGGTTTTAAATCACATGACTTGGAAGAGATAGACCTAAGTTCAGATGTAGTTTCACTTTCCCCATTATCTTATTCCTTTCTCAAAGGACTGAATACCACTCAAAAAGTTGATTTTTGCATTATGTGATCTCCAACTTTTACTCTGAATTGTCTTTGAAGATACCCAATAGTAGGCCCATTAGGTTAAAGTGTCAGCGTGATTGGCTTTGGGATTCCCTCAGGGATCAATGGGGCAACTTTTGGATGTGTGTAGGCAGGTGATGGAGGTGTGGCGTGGAGTCTATATCTGGCAGCTCATGCCTCTTTCTCTGGCACTGTCCTTCTGCTGCAGTTGCTGGCAGCATATTTGCTCCATCATGCCATTCTGGCATGTTGCTTCTGCTTTGAAGCTACCATGTAGTGTCTGAATTCCCTAAACCTATGAGATAAATTGAACCTATCCTTTGAGTTATAGGTATTTTGTCTCAGCAACTGGAAACTTGACTAACATAAAGAAAGGAAGTTAATAAAAATACATGTTCTTAACAGCAATAATGATAGCGTAATTTAACGTAGGGGTTGTGGTCTGATATTGGAGTTCAAATCTCCTTTGATCATCACTAATTTTTGACCTTGAACAGTGATTCATATTCTCTAAGACACAATTTCCACATAAACTGAAAACAAGTATCTTTTAATAGTGTAAGGAGTGGCAACCCTGTCCACATGACAATACAGTGATGATGGCAACTACTGTCTTGGAATCCTAGATGTTTATTAGATCTCAAAATTTTCTATATATTATGTGTGAGCATTGAAGTAATTCTGTGAAATATTTATTTTAACTTTTAACTTTTAAATGGAAAAATGAACACTAAAGGGGGTTAAATGGGAGAATTTATGTGACATGTTTGAGATCAAAGCTGTGTTAGGATTTGGCCTAGAATTAACAATCATGTCCTTTGCTGTGTTAAGCTGTTATGAAATAGTCTTTGAAAAATATTAAAAACTTCAACGGATTCTGGAGAAGGAATTAATTTGAAATTAACAATCAATTTGTTCCTTACCCTTCCATGAAAACCTAGCATACCCTTGCCATTGGTAGCGTATCATAATTTTCTTTTGAGGAACTTCCTCTTTCCCTCTAGGACTATGAATCAGAAGCTTTGTGCCTTCCTACTGTAGCAGTCAAAGGCATCCAAGAAGTCATCACAGGCTCCTTCCATCAGGCTTTTACTCATGAGTCCCCATAGCCACAGGTGGGAACTGTCTTATAGAACTGGTTCTCAATAGCACAGATAAGCAGACAGACACTGAGTCCTCAAGAGAATAAGAGAAAGGAGAACGCAAATGAGTTGGTCAGAGAAGTCTTCAATGCCTCTTTCTTGAGACGGGGAGTGAAGTACCTTTCCCATTTGGAATCTCATTCTGGAATTAGAGTCTCCAACCTTCCCAGCAGCTTTATGGCAATAAACTTCTCTCAAACTAGCCAGTGTTGGGTTCTGTTCATTGCAATTAATATATCCTATTTCATAGATGAGCTTTACCATACTTCTTTGATTTTTTAAGATGCCATAAATTGAATAAGCATCGCTGAGTTTTAGGAAGCAGCAGTAGAATAATTGCCCACATTCAATATATACAGTTGCATTGTGGTTTGAGAAATGGGAAGCAGCAAAAGTGAGATGTATAAAAAGAAAATGTATTTGAACTGAGAAAGCAGTGCACTCATATTATCATTATTAATCAATTATAGCAGGATAATAATTATGACAAATGAGCATTTTATGTACATAAAGCTCAGAAGGCAATGGGGAAATGTGCCAGAGCAGTCAGTTCTAGGACTGTCTTGATTGCTTCTCTGAGAATTCTTGAATTTATTTGCATTGTGTGTGAGCAATGCCTAGGTTTGGCTGCCAGCTAATTTCCAGAAGTTGCAGGCAGTTCTGGTTTACCGTGAGTGGGAGGTTTGCAGGAAAATAGCAGCGCAGCAGTAGGCAGACGGTGTACAGCTAGTGGGCAGTTATCTTTGAGAGATTTTTATAGCTTTCTACATCTAGTGGGGGAAAAATTAGCCATAATGTTGGAGGAAAAGCTTGTCAATTTGGCTTCTTATCAAACTCTGGTAAGCACTTAATTCTTAGGCTTTTTAAAACCATTTATTATTAAGGCATGTAAATTTGATCTGGCTGCTTTGATTAATAAACTAATGATCACTTCTTCTCACTGTGTAACTATCACTGTTACCCTGAAATAATTGTATGCTTGCCTCCAGGGTGGTGAGAAGGTGAGGGTGAAGCTCAAGCAGCTACAGGAGGACTGAGAATTTGGAGCTCTTTTACTGAAGACAAAGAAATGCCCTAAAGATACAATTTTCTAAGCTACTGTTTTGACTTGGAGGTGGCAGTGACCTAATTGGAAGACAGTGTGATAATGAACTGCAGGAAGATTCAGAGAAGGGGGTTTATTAGTCCCTCCAAACACACTTGTGGCACAGATCTTGCCATTCTGTTTGTATTCCTGTTTCTTTTTTCTATAAAACAAGAGTAGCTATTCATGACTGCCATTCGTATCATGCTTAATGGTTTAAAGCTGCATGCTGGTATGGCCTGCCTATCAGAGCGGGGCTGTGATTTAATGTGGTGATGTATCTCTGCTCTATCACGTCCTTCCTCTTTGTCTCAGTTCATCATTTGGCAAATGGGAATAAGAACACCACCTGCTGCACCATTACTTTATTATAAAAACTACTCTAGTGCCTCTGACAGGATGGCCTGGGTACAGAGTAAGCATCCAGGAAGTGTTAGATTCTCTCACTTACTAGTAGATAAAAAGATCTTCATGTATAGGCACTTTATAGATATTTTATACTTTTGGTTGGCAGGGGTTTGAAAAATGATGGTTCCCTAGTTAAATCTGGCTACCACACATTTTTTTTAAATTTTAAAAAGGGGGAAAAAAACCCCAAACAAATAACAAGAACGAAGACAAAAAACAAAGTAACTTAAAAAATAGTACAGAATTTCAAAACAAGAATAGAAAATTAAAAATGGCTGCTATATGACATGTTGTCATTGAATTTGTTTCTCAGATTACCAGCTATAGGCATGCAAGATTGATCAAACAGTTACACATTATTTTTTCCTTTAAATAGACCTTAACTTTTTCCTAGTATTATCTATTATTATTACTATGCCACACTTCCTTTAAAATAAAATTTTATTGGCTAACAGCTATGGTAATTTGTTTATATCTTGTCTACTCAATTTCTTTCCTGATACCAAAACAAAATTATGTAGCTTAAAATACCTCTAAACCAAAAATATTTACTACCTGATCTTATATAGGAAAAGCCCATTAACCTGTGCTGTTCATCAGGAGGAATACAAGGGTCTCATGTTACATGTAATTTACATTTAGCAACAGATTGTGTACACCATAATTTACTGAACCTTCCCTCTAGTGATAATCAATAAACAGATTTCCTCTTCATTTATAATGCTTGTTCTATGAATGACAGCACCAAGTGATTATATCTCTATGAAAGATTCTATCAGTTCTTTGGGACAACACAGTTGACATGTTTTCAGATTTACTGATGATACATTATGAAATTTCTCAGTAAAGAAGTTGCCAGAACTGAGTACAGAATTAAGCTGTCAGTTCTAATTCTTTATAACAGAGTTTATCATTAATTAGCTTCTTTGATCAAACCAGAAGTTGCAGTCCCCTTAAGTGATGTGGAAAAAAACCCTCACAACACTGAAGCTCAAGGGATTGAGTACTTGTCGGATAAAGTTAACAATCAAGATTCTGACCTGCCACAGCATTATAATAGGTGATCACTTCTTTTGTCTTTTACTCTAGTTGTGCTGCTTTTGGGTCTGGGAATAGATTGCACGGACAGAGTTATCAAACTGTGTAACTCCATCTGTATCACAATATGTTATCTTTGAAAAAGCTTACATGCTCTGCTTACGTAAGTATTGTTCTCTTAAACAAGATCATATTATCCATAAAACATTTCTTCAAGAAACATGTTTTAATAAGAAAATATGATTATGTAAATACAAGTTTTATCCTTAGGTAAGATATCATCTGTTGTTCTTTTAATGTATTTCAAGTCATGGCACCTAAGAAGATAGAGCATGGAAATCATTATTGCCACACAAATGACAGTGTGCTTGTTAGAAGAATTTTGTATTCTCCAACTATAGCAAGGCTATAGAGGCTAGGCAGGCAATAACAATGGTAAACTGGAGAGCTCATGGCCCTTCAGAAGACAGGGACATTATACAGTCCTAGCCTGTTCCTTCCATTCCTAAAAACACTTATGCATTTGTAAAACTGTCCCAAGACTTAGAAATCTACAATCATGCAAGACGAGCCCAAATCACATACTGTTGATGAGTTGAAAAGTCTGATGGTTTGATCCCAGTTGTAAGCAACAACAACAACAACCATAATCCCTGCAGTCCTAACTGGAATGATGGATAAAGGATGAGGATGAGGTGTTTAGAGCTAATGGCATAAATATCTATGAATTCTTCAAAGGCTTTGTCCTCCCTCAGCTCAATCAGCAAGATGAATTAAGTTGTGTAATCTATTTTCTTCTCTGAGGACTAAGTGGTAATGTGAATGTAAAGCACTTTGTTTAGCTCTTCACCCATGTTAAGTGCTATGTACATATTTGCTCATATAAAATGTAGATCAAAGTTTGCTTTAATTTTATAAATACATTATTTAAAAAATCTTTGACATAGAATTATTTGCTTTTCAGTATTATCATGTAACTATGACTTAGAATTACTTTTCATGTTTTGTATTTCCTATATAGCTAGTTGGTTGGCACTATGTGACCATTTCATGAAAAAAAAAAAAAAAGTATAAGATCAGAAAACTCTGAAGGTCAGGAACCAGAGCACTGGAAATTTCACAATGTAGGGAGTCTGTCACTGGGACTACTACTATATGCCATGGTGTACTATACAATATCCTTCATTGATTACTGAATAATGGGTCTTTACAATAAACACCAGGCTGGTAGACACATCAAAAGAGGATGGTAACATATGTTTTCACGGACAAAACGTCTTGGGCTCAACAAACTTCTGGTGAAACTACTCTTGTGAGATGGCACTGAGCATTACAAGATCACAGGTGATTAAGGACTCTGAGGGGCAATAGGAGTTTATAACAATGGAGATAGAAACACTTTACTTATTTAGCTGAGCATCGTTTGCTAAGGGACTGGATTGGGTTGAGGAAGCCTGGGCAAGTTCTTTATAGACATATATTCTGAAATACTTCACATCTTGAGCTTCACTATTTTAATATACTGCTCCACAAAAAAATTATTATTTCCTGGGAAGCCATCACATCTGCTACAAAAATATTTCATTCAAGGTTATCCAGAGGCAGCGTGGTCTTAGATACTCTTTACTTTGCGCTTCAACACCCAGCTGATATTTAAAGGAGATGGGAAGTGTGTATTCTTCCCTAGTGGGGATACTACTTTTTCATTTCCTCACTCATGCATTGTTTTAGAGATAGACAGTTACACACATAAGTATGTGTGCAACATACTTTCTATTTGACTTTAGTTACTAGCATATGGCTTAAATTCATGCTATTTTGCCTACTATATTCATGTGGTAAACTGTGTGTATCTGTTGATTTAAATTGTGTCACAAAGCCACTTGATTTAAATGAAGGTCTTACATGAATCATAATAAAAATAATATAATTGCCATCATTTCAAGATGTTACTCTTCCAAAATTAGTACACTTGTATTTGTATTTATTTATTTATTTATTTATTTATTGTCTTTTTGAGACAGGGTCTCGCTATGCAGTTGAGGCTGGTCCTGAGCTCACTTTTGTAGCCCAGGCTGGTCTCGAACTCCCACCAATCCTCCTGCCTCAGCCTCCCGAGTGCTGGGATTACAGGCGTGCGCCACCACACCCGGCTTGTATTTATTTTTTATGTTCTTGTGGTAAGATGATTTTTTTCAGGAGGAGTATATTTTCAGTTGTTACCTACTTTTCTCATTCGTTTTATTAATCCATCCATTAAACTTTTTGACTTCCATAGACCGATTTTTTTCCCTTTCAGTCCTTTTAATGACTAACTTATTTGGAACAGCAGCAGAAAGAAAAATCTTTGAGGAAGAATCTACTCACGTAGATTCTGACAAGTCTCAGCTCAGGGCAAATTTCCAAAGGATAATTATAGATGTTGCTGCAGAATTCATGATGGTCAGATTGTCAGAAATCTTATTTATAAATGCTATCCTAATGCTGTGGGGAAATTTCTATTTTATTTTGGAGGAGGAGAAGTTTAAAATATGCAAAACTGCCTGGGTTTGCCTCTATCTCTGATTCTCCACTCCGGTTTTTCATTAGAATTTGCTGTGGAGATTTTTAAGCATATAAATAAAAGTAAACATAGCCACTAGCATAACTTTTCTCAGCAATTATTTTACCAACTGCAGTGGATTTCTAACTGGTGGTCAACTTAATACACCCAGCTGAATCAAACGAGCATTGTACTGGGTGCTGGAGGCCCACCTTCAGGATGTTGCCAGCAGCATAAAAGGCAGAACAGGAGAAGCTGCCAGAATGCTACTGGGGATACTGTTTGGAGAAGCTGTCGGAGCTGTGGAAGGCTACTAGTTTTCTTGGGCTGTTCTGCTAGAGGACCTTGTCATGCTGGCTTTCTCCGTGAACTTTGGAGAAGCTTTGGTCTTCATCTTGAGCATTCCTTCCTAGCTCTAGAGGTGGAAGATGGTGCAATTATCAGCCTCATAGAGAAGCTTGTCCCACTGGCTTTCCTAATGGGAACTTGGTTTTCCACATTGCTGGCAGAGCTTGGCACCTCACTGTTGCTGAGGGCGTCTGTGGTACTTTGTAGACAGCTCTGGTGCTTACTTTGAGCATTTTTTTCCTAGCTGTTGTTGTTCAGATCTCTCACCCTGCTAGCACAGATCCTTCACTGCACTGGCAGACTTTCTAGCTTCCATCACTGGCCTTTGGGCCTTTCCAGCATAGACCTGTGAAGTAGGATCCAGGCCTTCCGCTGGATTTTTTAATATTTGGTATATGGGTAGATTTCCTGCATTTGTGTATGAGTCTTGGGTGATTCTTTATAAACCAATGGTATAAATTGTGTCCTGTATTATATTGTTCCCCTTGCAAAAGCCCCAATCCATGACACTGACACTACATTCTCTGGTTGGCACCATTCTATATACCTTACACACATCCTTGATGAGTGTAGTTTTCCCATCAAGCCTAGGAGTTAGTATTAGGAAAGTTACGCTACAAAGGATGACATTCAAACTCAGACATTAGAGGCTTGTCCAGTGTCACATAGTTTGCCATAGATCCCAGAGTCACTTGAGCCCAAGGCAACTCAACTCCTGAGTGCACGCTTTCAAAGATGTTATGTTCTGTAGCTCCTCATAAGTGTACTTTATTTTTACTATTTTTAATTTTTTATTGAAAATTGTTTATTTATTTATTTCGTTATTTATTTGGTACAGGTTCTTGCTATGCAGCTTGGACTAGTAGTGATCCTCCTGTTTTGGCCTCCCTAGTGCTGGCATTACAGACATGTGCCCCCATGCCCTGTTTCAGTGGCTGGCGTGACATGCTGAGAGTCCTTGGAATAGCACAGCATGTGGTACCAGAGATCAAACCCAGATCTTTGTGCTTTCCAGGCAGGTACTTAGACTGCTGAGCTATCTCCCCAGACCTTTAGTGTCCTTTAATGTCAGCTATGGATCAGAGTTTGTTAGGATAATGTCACAAAGTGAAATTCATTCCCTCGTCCTCAACTTTATTCATGTGAAGTGAATAACTTGTTTTAATTATTACTGACTTTCAAAGATACTGGATAATGATTCTATAGTGTGTAAACAGATCTCTCTCCAGCTAGATCAAAACCTGATGAGTGGAATTCGATAATCTGAGCTTGGACCCCTTCTCTGGTGACTCAGTGTGTCACTTAACATTGAGTATCAGAGTAAAGGTTACTATGTTGTACATTTCAAGGTAACACAGATTGAGACCAGGAACTAGGAAAGCTGTGGAAGTACTATGGGGACTGAGGTGGGAGGTGTTTATTCTGACTTAGAAGGCCTCTGAAGAAGTGGCATTTTTGAAAGTCCACAGAAGGTAATACAAGCAATAAGGGTAGCTCCTTCATAAGAAGGTCACAAATTTCACTTGAATTCCCTTCTTAGATTAAGCCAGGGCATATTTTAAGTCAAATTTGATATCTTCTTCTAAGGTCTTTGTTCTGGTACTAAGAAATAAACATTAACCTCACCAATGCTTGGCATATGTTACTAGAGACCGAATATTAATCATTAACTATCAAATGTTATAGTGGAGCTAGCATAGACTAGCATAAGTTAAAGATAAAGAAGGTTTTTTCCCCTTTTACTTTTTCTGTCTTCTAAGGCAGAGCCTTAAATGATGTCACATTTGCATCATGGTTCTTTCACTGTGGATTACTTTTTTGTCTTTTCTCCGCCATCCACCAGCACCTTTGCTTAGGGCAGTTAGAACCCCCTATCAAGCTGTCTGTGCTTTAGGAAAGGTACAGAATGTATGGCCCTATATTTTATAAATAAAAATCTCTGGAGTTGGTATTTTTAATATTTGACAGAGGCTGTTCGGGGTTCTGGGATATCTGATTTTGGTCCATTCGGACTACAGAGCCTAAAGTAAGATTCTTAGCAAATATAAAATTATTTTGTTAAACAGGTTGGTCTCCAATTCCATCTGTAACATTTCTTTTTCTGGAACCACATAATACACCATTATGTACATGTATCACACGTTTTTATCTTCATGCATTGGTGGGAATCTACTTTGTTTCTATATCTTGGATTTTGCAAATTCTGCACAATAAACATGAGTGTGCCCATATCCTGGTAATTGGAAAACTTTAATTTCTCCGATTATGTACTAAAGGATGTCGCAGCTGGATAATACTATAGTTCTGGTTTTTGAGGAACTTCCATACATATTTCCATGGCTGTTTATTAATGTATGTTTCCATCAAAGGGGAGAAGAGTTTCTTTTTCTTCTATAGACTCTTCTAGCATTTATTATGTTTTACATTCTTGATCATAGCCAATTGTAACTGTGATGAGAGAGAATCTTAATGTAGTTTAGACTTGTTTTTCCCTAAGCAAATGTTGAACATTTTTAATATATTTATTGGCTTTTTACACTGCTTGTTTTGAAAAGAGTCCATTTGCCCATTTATTGATTTGGCTGTTTGTTTAATTTGACATGAAATTTTTAAAGATTTTCATACATTCTAGATATTAATCCTCTGACAAAAGAGTAGTTGGAAAAGACTTTCTCTCATTGTGCAGGCTTTTCCCCTGTCAATTATTTTCTTATTGTGCTATAGCGTTTTATTTGACAGTTCTCATTTGCTGATTTTTGCTCTTCCTTACTGTGTCATTGAAATCCTACTCAGGAAATCTTGCCTATGCCTCTTTTTTTTTTCTTCCATATTTCCTCTATGTTTTCTTCTAGAAGTTTCTAAGTTTCAGATTTTATATTTAGGTCTTTTTTGTATTCGTCTGTTTGCTTCCTTATTTTTGGTGCAGGGGATTGAACTCAGGAAGTTACACTTGCTAGTCAGGCACTTAAGCTGGTGAGCTATATCTCCAACCCATATCTAGGTCTTAAATCCATTTTGAATAGATTTTTGTACAGCTGAAGAGATAGGAATATGGTTTCAATCCAGTTTTCCCAGAAGAATTTATTAAAAAGACTGTTTTCTTCAATATTTGTTTTTGGCACCCAGGTCTAAATCGTACAACTGTACTTCTGTGGGCTTGCTTCTTTGTCTTCTACCCTGTATCCTGTGCCACTAATTTTTGTGTCTATTTTTGTGCCAGTGCTATATTGATTTATTATTGTCATGTATTCTGCTCTTTTGCTCGATTGCCTCTTTTTTTTTTTCTTTCAGAACTGGGTATTGAACCCAGGCCCTTGCGCTCGCCAGGCAAGTGTTTCTGAGCAATCTCCCCATTCCTCTCAATATTGCTTTGACATTGAAGTCTTTTGTGTTTCTATATATATTTTAGGCTCTGACAACTCAGAAAATAAGAGACCCTGCACTGTAACATCCTATAACTCAGTGGTGTCCCAAATTTTCTGTTCAAGGAGATTATGGAACCACAGAGGAAAGGGATCATTGATGTATAGTGTGCCTAAGGAGAGTCACCTAGAGAGAAAACATTCTCTCAGGCTTTCACAGAGAGCAAACTGGTCAAGCAATGTCCGTGACTCATCCAGATGGTTGACACTGACAAAAATTCTACAAAATGCTGTGCATGGTTTCAAGGTACATTTTCAGGGAATTTGACTGACCTAGTCAGATGTAAAAATTTCATCTTTTGTTATGTATGTCTTGCTTCAACTTGGTCTTTACCACCTAGCAGAAAAGCTTAACCACAAGGCATAAAAAGTAAAGCCAGATTAGTATGCTGAACTGTAAAAGGCTCAAGTCAACAGCTTCTGACATTGCCAGTTGTACAAATAACCCATTAGCATTATGGAATATTGCTCTATGTACACACCTACTTTCTGTTAGTTCAATGAGAAGAAAATTTGTACCAAAAAAAAGAATAAAATATATGCTGTTATAGTTACTTATATTTTAGGATAATTTTTTCTACCTCTGTGAAGAATGTTAGCGGTGTTTCGATGGTGATTGCATTGAATCTGTGGCTAGCTTTTAGTAACAAGGCCATTTAATAATATTAACTCTGAAGCCTGAGGATCATGAGATAAGAATAGTTGCCTTTAATTTCTTTCTTTAGTGTCCTATAATTTCATTGAATATTTCTTTTATCTCTTTGGGTAGGTTGATTCATAGTATTTTTATTTATTTTTTAAGGTACTGAGAATCTTTTTCTTTTGTCTAATTTCTCTCTTAGCTAATTCATTATTGTGTCATATAAAAGTTGTTTGTATTTACTGTTAACTGTTTTTTTATGTATTTTGTGCAAAGTCTGCAGGGTCTCACTACACAGATAGACTTGTAGTGATCTTTCCTGTTTTCAGCCTCTCAAGCGCTGAAATTACAGGCATATGCCACCACACACCGTCTCAGTCAAAGTCTCAGTGTACCCTATGGGTGGGGCTGGCATGACATGCCAGAGATCAAACCCCTGGTCCCTGTCTCTGCCTAGGCAGGCACTTTAATTTGCTGAGCTATCTGGCTGGTCCTAATGTTCACTTTCTATCAAAGAAATTTGCTGTATTTATCAATCTTTTGGTGCCATCTTAGTTTCTTCTAAGTATGGGGTTATATGATTTGCAAATAAAGATCATTGACATCTTTCATATTTGTATCTTTATTTCTATTGTCTAATTGCTCTAGCTAGAATTTCAGTTGCTATATTGAGTAAGAATGGTGAAAGTGGACCTCTTTGGCTCTTTTGTGATTTTAGATGAATTACTTTCACTTTTTCCCCAATCAGTGTCATTTTCATGTAAACTTAAACTGGTATTTGTTGCTACAATAGATATGTACCTTCAATGAACAATTATGGATATAGTAATAAATTTCAGAGCTCATTATACATACTGAAAATGCATCATGTCCTTCCATTCTGTATTTAGGAAGCTGACTTTCAGTGATGTGGAAGATTTCACATTCATTCAAAATAAGATTTGCATTACCCGATTTTGATTTTCATTTAAGTCTCCTGGTATCATTCTGAAGTCTGAATTTTTATCGTATTTTTTATCCTGTAACAAAAAGCCTCTCCTAGCTTTTTGTAACAAGCCTTTCCTTGCTTTTTATAACACAAAAAGCCTCTCCTAGATTTTTGTTATGGAACTAATTTCTTTCCTAGGAAAAGAATAAAGTAATGCCCACCTTACATATTTTTGTGACAATCACAAAGATATAGTACACTGTAAGTGCTCAGAAACATTTAGGTGAACAAATAAATTGTGTCCCTAAATGGCACCAGCTTGCTAATGATTAATCACTGATAATACTATCCTATTGGGTATGGCTGTGGGTGGAGGCCTGAGGCACATTCCTCCAGAACGTACTCCAGGGTGGCAGTAATTTATAGTGTGCCACTCAGGTTTGACTAGGTTACACTGAAATAATGAATTCAGCCACTATAGCTCAGAATATATAATAACTCACAGAACTTCACGCCAAATAAGTTAACATCAAAGTTTTTCACTCATGCACAGTTAGCTCATTAACTTCAGCTCCTGGCTCACTCACTGGAGCCTTTCTCAGGCCATCCATTCAAGCCACAAAAGAGTTGAAAATGTGTGGCCAGTTGGTCAGGATTTAATTTTAATATTTATATGCAGCACTTGGTTCCCATTTGAATTATACTTAACAATACTATTATTTCATCTACATTTCTCCATCTTAAAGTGAGATTGAATTTATCACATGTCATTTATAGGGTGACAGTCATTAGACATATGTTCTCTAATCTTCAGTGCCATTCAGTGGAGTAGGTGCTATCACTTACTTTTCATAGGTGAGAAGGCTAAACTTGATGGTTGCTTACCTTCTCAAGAGATAAGTAGGAACATGTGGTAGAGAACAGTTAATTATATACATATGTATTATTTCTTACTACCTATAAACCTGATTCTTGCCCAGTAAGGAAATTAAAGAAAGGATGTACCTGAAGTCCTACTGGAAATGGGGCAATTTGGTTTTTCTTGCTGCTGGAAATTCTTTTCTTGTAACATGAGCTATACCTCGGTCCTTATTTGTATTCATATAACAAAACTATAATTAATTCTCTCTAACTAATTGCATTTAATCTTAAAATAATCTGGGATATCACTCATCTTACAGTAAAACTTATGGATCAGCTTCTGTTTTCCATTTTGAGTTCTTTAATGAGTAAAAATAAGTTAACTAACTAAAATGAATTTCTAGTTCCGCGATATGAAAACTTTTTGAGGGAATTTAGTTAAATAGACATATTTTACTTTCCTTAAAATTATATCATGCAAATATAGTTATATCACAGTTACAATTAAGTATATTAACAAGTATATAATTATGTTGTCAATTAATATAATCAATAATTACATTATTAATTATAATATAACTATAATTATATCCTAGAGGTAGGAGTATTGTCTGAGGAGGCAGTATATTGTGATATAAAGCATCAACTTTGGATTTTTTTTCTGAATTTTTTAGGGAAAGGTCTATAGGGTATTCAGGGTCTCACTACTAGATAGGACTCAGTGATTTGTCTGTTTACAGCTTCCCAAGAGCTGGGATTACAGGTGTGTGACACCATGCCCAATTTTAGTTGCCATCCCAGCATGCCCCAGGCACAGGGCTGGCACAATAGGATCTGGGGGGCAAGCCTCTAGTCCCTGCACCTACTTGTAGGTGCTTTCATCTGCTGAGCTGTTTGGCTGGCCCTCAACTTTGGAGTCTTATGAACTAAATCCTTCTTATACTTCTTGCGTCTATGTAACCCTGTTAAAATATATTTGTTCTTTGACTTAACTTTCTCATCTGTAAAATGAGGAACACAATGCCTGCTCTCTATATTTATGTAAACATTGAAGAGGTATGGAACAAAGCAGTTGCTCAAGAATAAAGTGAATAAGAGAACAGCGTCCACATGTGCCTGACACACAGAAAACAGTAAACACTGTGAGCTGGATCTGTGCCCAGAGTAGTAGCTTAGGGGAGCGAAAAGCCAAAGCACAGCCCAGTGTGAAACTTAATGTTCATATCCCAACTCAAATTATGATTTTATGTATTATAAATTTTTATGCTGATGGGGTGGTAGGTAATTTATTTTGTGATCTTTTCGCTAACAATATAGTCTATATTTTATCATTCTCATAGCTGTTTTGGTTTATAGCTCTCCGTTCCGCAAGAGTCTGATGATCTTGTCTGTGGATCTTTCAGTGCTGGATTATAGGGTTTACAGCTGACTGGCTGTTAAGAGGTTGGGTTTGATTGGAAAATAATAGGTGCTGGGGGTGTGGCCTGTGCCGTTCATGTCCCTTCAGTCTCCCTCTGCTTCCTACCTGCCACAATGAGCAGCTATTCCAAGTAACTAAGATAATAAGTGAAGATAATTTGCTGTGACAAGACTGTGTGCAACAGCCAGGGTGTGAAGGACTTTTCATTGAGATTACTGGCTCAACTTGAGAACTGTGTAAAATGACATGAAAAATGACAAGGTATTGCAAGGAAGCAGAATCTGTCCAGCTAGCAAACTGAATTGTGATGATGGGTGGTGATTTTTATATTGTTACACCAACAGTACTTTTAAAATGTTAAATTACATTTATTATAACTATTTTCTATGAATTCTATTCACGAAATTAGAGGAAGTAGAACATGAGATGACACTGTTTGGAGGACATAATTGAACATTTTCAAAATCATTGTACTTCTCAGCATAAAGACATTTTAGGTCTTAAAATGCTTACATGTAGTAGGGAAATTTTTGCTTTATAAACAAAGAAAGAAAGTATATTAAAACGGTATGCTTCTGATTTAAGTTGTTAGGCTTAAATTGCTTAATAGGAATTACAATTGATGCAGATATAAATGATAATTTTGTGCACAAAGCTGAATTTTACAGGGAAAGGAAATACACATTTCTTTATCTCTTTTCTTCTGCAATATTACATGAACATTTTTCCCTGGGTTAGCTTAAGAAATCTCATGCTCATCAACAAACGAATGGATAAAGAAGATGTATTATTTATGCACAACAGAGTACTACTGGACATAAAGAAGAATAAACACGAGTCATTTGTAGGAAATGAATATGACTTGATGCCATAAGGTTAAATAAAATAAATCACACATACAAGCTGAAATGTCACATGGCTTTTCTTGCATGAGAAACCCAAAATATATATAGCAAAATAAAATACAATAGGAAGAAGAGAGACTTTTTTTTGTAAAAGGGAAGTGGATAAGAATGGAAGAAAGGGGATAAGAAAAGAATTAAGATGTGTTATGTATGTGTATCAACTTGCCATGGGGAACATAATCATGGTGTACTGAAAATGAGTATTAATGGAAAATAAATTTTGAAATAAAAATAAAAAGAGAGTTGGCCAGATAGCTCAGTGGATTAAAGCACCTGCCTAGGCAGAACACAGTGGCCAAGGTTCAATCCCCGATGTGCTGTGCCAGCCTCATCCCAGGAGCATGCTGAGCTGGCTATTGAGACTGGGTGTGGTAGTGGACTTGTAATCCCAGCACTTTCGAGGCTGAAAACCAGAGGATCACCAGGAGTCTGATCTTTGTAGTGAGGCCTTGTAGACACTATACTAAAAATGCAAAAAAAACTCTGTGTTATTGTTCAGGTATAATGCACAATTCTATTATTTTTTGTATCTTGACTATTTCCATTTTGGGATGGCATCTAGAGGAAAACAGGTGAAGGATGTATAATTTTGAAATTATATATACTCCAAATTATTGAATTTTTGGGGTCTTCCATACCCAGGATTCCAGGGCACTACTCCCAGAGGATATCATGATTTTCTGGGGATGCTTTAGATATTCATAGCAGCTCAGTGGTCCTTGTTTATCTCTCTTGTGATTGTCCCTGCTCGACTCAAGAAGATAAGTTAAAATCGCATAATTCTAATTTACAATGCCCAGAGTGGCTGATGGCATTCCAAGGAATTTCAGAGTGGAAATAAAGCCCAATGGTAACCCATATTCTTGCTGTATGGCTCTACCATGTCCTTAGATACTCTGACCAAATTCTAAAGCTGATTCTAAATTGATCTCATTGTTTGTGGATCTACTTCCAAAATAAAAGGGCAAATTAGGATATTTTTGGTTGTTATTTTTATCTGGTAATAAAATAAATAAATGCTCATTATAGCATATTTGTTAAATATTGAAGCATATAGTGACTAAATAAAATCATAGGTAAATCTCTTATAATCTGACTATATCTATTTCCACACGTTTTCTCCACATGTAAGGTTTATTTACTTGATTTTAGCACTGTTGGCATTTTAACAAGAGAAATTCTTTGTTTCTTGAAATTGTCTTCTTAATTCTAAAGTGTTTATAGCAACCATCAACTCTATTGCCCAGATTCCAGAAGAACGTCCTTTCCCTATTACCCCGTCATAACAAGAGAAAACATATTTAGACATTTCCACATGTTCTGTCCCACATGAAAGGGGGGAAGGAGAGAAGACTGACTTTAGTTTTGAGCCACTATTAAAATATTACAACAAAATTCCATAAAATTTGTGCACAATGTAAATTGGTGGCTAAAAGTCTCTGAATTTTCTCTTGACAAAGATTCAAATTGTTGAAAATTCAATGAACGTTAAGAGCATTCATAACGAAAAAGAACCCTTAAACAGATGTTAAATTGTTAAATAAATATTATTAAGGGCTCATATTTGTAAGTATTTCATTTTAAAGTAAAATAAAACTACAAGATATTGCTCTGTTAAGAGACCTTCATGCTTCATTAGATTGATTTTCCTCTTTTATAAAACTGGAGCTATAACTTCTGTGGCATGGGGTTGTTAAGTGCATTCGTTCAGCAAGCACTGCACAGCTAATATATACCATGCATATTGGGGTGGTTATGAGAGATGGTGGTAGTAGACATATGATAGACAAGTGGGAAAAGCAAAGATGATGCTTGTCCTTTGCACTAAGTACTATGAAAGAAACAAGTATTCTGAGAAGGTGGTTGAGGCATTGGCCAAGTTTTTATTAGAGAAACATACCATATAAATAAATGTATAAGAAATTGCAAAATTGGCCTATGATGATCAACCTCATACAGTTGGATAAGGAAGCATGCA
Source organism: Myocastor coypus (assembly GCA_004027025.1). Classification (NCBI taxonomy): domain Eukaryota; kingdom Metazoa; phylum Chordata; class Mammalia; order Rodentia; family Myocastoridae; genus Myocastor; species Myocastor coypus. The sequence continues at coordinate 24,746 of PVJA010009824.1, forward strand.
GAGGGTGTCTGCACACTGGAGGCTGAAGGATTCAGTTGAAGGGCTGGAATTCACTGCAGTGCAAGTCTGTGTCAGGAGGGCTATGGGTCTGTGACAGAAGGCTGATAAGCCTATGTCAGAAGTCTGATGGATCCAAGGTGGAAGCCCAAGAATCTTCATGAGAAGCCAGGAGATGACATTCAAGCTGAAGGCAAAGACTGCAGCTCCTCCAAAGAGTGGAATGCCATCTGTCCGTCCTCATTTCCCTTTTATACTATCCAGGCCATGAGCCATCCTAGGGTGGGTCCTCTGCACCTCAGAGGGTGTAGAATTTTTGAGCTTCTACACTTCTCAGATTGACACAATCAATTAGTCACTAATCCTGAGTGCTAAGGTAATTATGTTTAATGTCTAAGCTTATCATTGATGTGTAGGAGCTGAGACAAAATAAGAAGCCAAAATTGATGAACCAAAGTACGATCTCAAGGCATGGAGACCAATGGTACTTAGAGATGGGAGGCAAGGTACCCACAAACACTGCTGTCCAAGTTGCAGTGCACTGACTACTTATCATCTTTACATCCTGTTTTCAATCTGCCACATGACTCAAAGGATGTGGGAGAATGCAAATCAATGCACTGCATCCTTCATTGACAAAATTTTGCTAAAATGAAAAGTCAGCTGAATGCCAGACTTTGCTGGATCATGTATTGTATATACTATCCAGACTATATCAGTAATAATTCCAGAACTGGCTACTCTTGGTAGTATTTTTAATATCATAAGACAAGTTTGGAAATGTCAGAGGTCAGGTGAGCTACAGCTTTAATATCAGCATAAGGATTCTCAACTTTATCCAACAGCAGTGAGAAACCATTGATGGATTTAATCAGGAGACAAAAGTACACAATTGTATCGTTTTTCCTTCTTTCTTTTATCTTTTCCTCGTCCCAGTTGTTCATTCCCTTTCAACAGATTCTTTCTCTTTCACGGTATCTATTGTATCTTTCAGATTTTATTTACTCTTTCGGTTTCCTTCCTGGGTATTTTTCCAGAAGAACTGAAAACACCAAATGACATGTGCACCCGTTTATAGCAACATGATTTGTCATAGCTAAATCTTGGAAACAACCCAAATGCCTATCAACTGAAGAGTGAATTAAAAAGATGCACTTTTATACAATGGAATATTACTCAGCAATAAAAAAGATAAATTCAGGGCTTTTATAGATAAATGGATGCAAATAAAGACCATACTCATAAGTGAAATCAATCAGATTCAGATGTGTAAACGCTGTATTATCTTACTAGTACAAGAACCTGTAAATTTCTTGATCAATGATTTATTTTGCTCTTGCACCCTTTCTTTTCCCTCCCCCTCTCTCATCTTCCTTCCTTCTCCCTTCTCTCCTCTTTCCCTCCTTCCTTTACTCCTCTATCCTTTGTCTCTTCCTTTCTCTCACAAAGATTTACTGAGCATCTATGTGATGGACACATCTGTGCTAGTCCCTGAGAATACCTCAGTCAAAAAAACGTACATGGTGTGTGACTAAAAGATGTTTGAGTCTTGAAGGAATGCTGTCTACTGAGGAGAATCACCCTCAGTGTGATCTGTGCCACAGAAAAAAGCATACAGTGTGTAATAAACAAAAGCAAGGCACCAACTTGGAACTGTGGCCAGAAGAGCTTCGGGAATAAAAAGATATCTAAGTTGAGGTCAAAGAATGAGACATTATGATGTTGGAGATTTAGAGATGGTTGGGTGTTTTGTAGAGATTTATGTGTGGAAATTTGGAGGGAACACAAGTTGCAATAAAAGTTAAGTCTGGTTGGATTTTTGGAATGAAATTGGGATTAAAGATGGAAGAAATAGGAAAGTAGGAAATAAATCGTAAAGGACTTCATAAATAATGCTAATGACTGTGGACTTTAACTTTATGGTGATGAAGAATATCTGTGGAATTTCAACAGGTAGAGAGATGATTACAGTTGCCTTTTTGGAGATTATACTTGCTATGGAAAGGAGAATGGATTGAAGAGGGGGGCAAGCTCAGTACCAGAATACCACACAGAAAAATACCCAAGCATTACAAAGCAGAATGAATAAATTTAAACCTTATGTATGTGCATAACAAGATATTATATGAGTATGAGATCCTCAGCTGCGACTGGCTTGCTGTGGTCAGAGTTTACTGTAGTGAAGGAAGAGAAGAGAACAGATGTTCCAATCCGTGAGTTGCTTTCCTGGTTAATGATGCGTTAAGACTAATCATTGCTCATTCTTCGCCCCACTCTGTTATCTGCTCCAAATAACTTGAGTTTTTCTTAATCTTAAAGTGGGGACTTGCTTTTTTGTTGATAACTTTACTTTTGGGAGCTGTCCACTATTCTCTTCCTGCATTAAAATATGAACCACTTTTAAAGAATAATGAAGGGTTATTACACAGACAACTGTCAAGGCAATGATTGGAACTTAGTCCTGAATGTTGTATTAAACCATGCAGATTTTAATCTATCCCCTGAAGGTTTTGTGCAATCCACACCCATGATGGAAAGAGTAGCATTAATCAAAGAATGAATATGCTCAGCACTATAGCAAACTCAGCATAGAATGAAGCAACCTGGGAAATACTGAGGTGATTTGAGACATTGACTCTCCCCTGAAGTTGTCTAGTTTAAAAAGTAAAAGCAAACACATCTGAAGACAATGAAGCACTTAAACCAATAGCGAAGAAAGTGTTATAGCTATATGTGTAGCTTCAGTGTGTCATGTCTAGTCACTCAGAAAGCACAGTAAATCACTGGGGTTCAAGGAGTCAAGAAAACATTTATGGAGGAACTTATCGAGAGCCCTTTCTGGTCCTTATCTTGGTCTGGGAAGCTTATTTGTAATTCCATGGATATATTATTGGAATTCCATCAAGCTAATTCTAATCCACTATACCCAGTGCAACCCACAGCAAGAATAGACATATTTGTAGTAAGGGGGTGCACAGGAGTAGTAAGTCCAGCCATTATGATGGCTATCTGGAACAAAGGCCTCAAACCAAGGCCGAGCCCAGGTTTTATTTGTTCATGAAGAAAGGAGTGGTGAAAGGATGAGTTGGCTGTGCAAATGGCAGGAGGGAGATGAGCGCTGAGAGCTAGGCTGGGTACAAGGTCTATATTCATTTCTGCAGTATGCAGGGATTGATATGCACAAAGAATAACCTGTATAACACAACTGAGATAGTGTTTAATAGTTTGGGGTCAGTGCTTCAGCTCAGATGTATAATCAATCTTTCAAGCTCTAGGGAGTCATAGCCTCTATCTTGAGGCTCAATCTCAGTCAACAGAGTGGAGTATTGGTTCTTCATCCTGTCTCAATCTGTCACTCTAGGGAGCAGCAGATGAGGATTCTAGGGGAAATTTGCCTGCCATCTTCAAATACTACCACCAACACCTTGACTAGACCAATATGTATTGCTGAAAGCCAATTGAAGGAATAGGGAAAAGTCTCAGTGAGTTCTGTACAGATCAGTGCATAGAAATAGGGTTAGATCCAGCCAAAATGGAGATGATCACTCCTCTTTCAAGGATAGTCACCAAAGTGACCCTCACAGAACAGAGAGTAGATAACAGACTGGAGTGGCAGGAGAGGTAAAGACATGGATGTGTGGATGACTGTGCTGTGCTGTTGACACTTCCTTGTGGGATCTGAAGAAGTGGGAGAGGGGTACGGAAAACTCTTCGAATCAGTAGGAAAGAAGCCCAATTAATTGTCATGTCAATAGTGATGGATGGTTTTGAAGCTAACACATTTGAAAGCCCATGGAGGGCTCCACTTAGAGGTGCTACAGGAAAAGTAATTAAGGCATCCCAGTTAGTGGGGGAGAATGGTTATCTGAGCTCCCTTGGTACTTCATCTCATTTAGACATCCTGGCCAAGGCAAGCTATTCAGTGCATGCTGTGCCTCCTCCTACTTCTTAAACCTTTGGGGAGTTAAGGAGAACAGAACTTCTGAAAGTGCTTTGGGCAGCACATGTGATCATGCTAAGTAGTCTTGCTGTCCTGGCTTCCACCTTCATAAGATTTCCTTATCTTAACCAAGTACTTTTTCCAAGTTCAGTCCAAGTGGCTGACTCAGAAGCTTTTCTTGGTAGCGCTGTCAGACATACTCTTTTTATTTGTTGTTGTTATATTATTTTAAAGAGGAAAAATAAAAAAACTAATAACAAGAACAAAGACAGAAACAAAGCAACAGAAAATAGTAATGACGTACAACTTCAAATGAAGAATAGAAAATTAGTATTGCTTGTTACATTATGTATTGTTATCAAGCTTTGTTTTGCATACCAGGCATAGAAAATTGCTCAAACAATTAAGTATTAACTTTTCCTTTCAGTGAATCTTAATGTTTCCTTGTCCTTTTTATATTGGGAGCAGTCAATGTTTAAAATTTTTACTTTAACTGATTTTATACACTAGTATTTGTAATCTGAGCAACAAACTATATTGAAGACAGCAATGTGCAATATAACAACCATAGTTGAATACCTTTCATCTTGGTTTTGTAAATATGCCTTATCTCTATGTTTTATCTATTATTTTTATGCTCTTTTTTTTTTTGTCTTTCTGAGACAGTGTCTCGCTATGCAGTTCAGGCTGGCCTTCAGCTCACTTTTGTGGCCCAGGCTGGTCTCAAAGTCACACCAATCCTCCTTCTTCAGCCTCCCAAGTGTTGGGATTATGGGCATGTGCCACCATGCCTGGCCCTATTCTTATACTCTTTTTAAACTAAACTAAAAAACATACACTTTCAGGTCTGGCCAGATAGATACCTTAGTGAACTAAAGCACCTGCTTAGGTAGTCTCA
>PVJA010009824.1:29680-59497 GCA_004027025.1 Myocastor coypus
CATTTTTAAAAATGTATTTAAGACAAGGCCTACAGGGTCTCGTTGCACAGATTAGACTCATAGTGATCCTCCTGTTTTCAGCCTTCTGGGCGCTGGGGCCACAGGCAGGTGCCAGCATGCCCAGTCTCCATCACAGTCTCAGCGTGCCTCAAGAGGAGGGCCAGCACAGCATGCCAGGGATCAAACCCTGGTTGGTGACTGAGCCTACCTAAGCAGGTGCTTTAGTTCACTAAGGTATCTATCTGGCCAGACCTGAAAGTGTATGTTTTTTAGTTTAGTTTAAAAAGAGTATAAGAATAGGGCCAGGCATGGTGGCACATGCCCATAATCCCAACACTTGGGAGGCTGAAGAAGGAGGATTGGTGTGACTTTGAGACCAGCCTGGGCCACAAAAGTGAGCTGAAGGCCAGCCTGAACTGCATAGCGAGACACTGTCTCAGAAAGACAAAAAAAAAAAGAGCATAAAAATAATAGATAAAACATAGAGATAAGGCATATTTACAAAACCAAGATGAAAGGTATTCAACTATGGTTGTTATATTGCACATTGCTGTCTTCAATATAGTTTGTTGCTCAGATTACAAATACTAGTGTATAAAATCAGTTAAAGTAAAAATTTTAAACATTGACTGCTCCCAATATAAAAAGGACAAGGAAACATTAAGATTCACTGAAAGGAAAAGTTAATACTTAATTGTTTGAGCAATTTTCTATGCCTGGTATGCAAAACAAAGCTTGATAACAATACATAATGTAACAAGCAATACTAATTTTCTATTCTTCATTTGAAGTTGTACGTCATTACTATTTTCTGTTGCTTTGTTTCTGTCTTTGTTCTTGTTATTAGTTTTTTTATTTTTCCTCTTTAAAATAATATAACAACAACAAATAAAAAGAGTATGTCTGACAGCGCTACCAAGAAAAGCTTCTGAGTCAGCCACTTGGACTGAACTTGGAAAAAGTACTTGGTTAAGATAAGGAAATCTTATGAAGGTGGAAGCCAGGACAGCAAGACTACTTAGCATGATCACATGTGCTGCCCAAAGCACTTTCAGAAGTTCTGTTCTCCTTAACTCCCCAAAGGTTTAAGAAGTAGGAGGAGGCACAGCATGCACTGAATAGCTTGCCTTGGCCAGGATGTCTAAATGAGATGAAGTACCAAGGGAGCTCAGATAACCATTCTCCCCCACTAACTGGGATGCCTTAATTACTTTTCCTGTAGCACCTCTAAGTGGAGCCCTCCATGGGCTTTCAAATGTGTTAGCTTCAAAACCATCCATCACTATTGACATGACAATTAATTGGGCTTCTTTCCTACTGATTCGAAGAGTTTTCCGTACCCCTCTCCCACTTCTTCAGATCCCACAAGGAAGTGTCAACAGCACAGCACAGTCATCCACACATCCATGTCTTTACCTCTCCTGCCACTCCAGTCTGTTATCTACTCTCTGTTCTGTGAGGGTCACTTTGGTGACTATCCTTGAAAGAGGAGTGATCATCTCCATTTTGGCTGGATCTAACCCTATTTCTATGCACTGATCTGTACAGAACTCACTGAGACTTTTCCCTATTCCTTCAATTGGCTTTCAGCAATACATATTGGTCTAGTCAAGGTGTTGGTGGTAGTATTTGAAGATGGCAGGCAAATTTCCCCTAGAATCCTCATCTGCTGCTCCCTAGAGTGACAGATTGAGACAGGATGAAGAACCAATACTCCACTCTGTTGGCTGAGATTGAGCCTCACGATAGAGGCTATGACTCCCTAGAGCTTGAAAGATTGATTATACATCTGAGCTGAAGCACTGACCCCAAACTATTAAACACTATCTCAGTTGTGTTATACAGGTTATTCTTTGTGCATATCAATCCCTGCATACTGCAGAAATGAATATAGACCTTGTACCCAGCCTAGCTCTCAGCGCTCATCTCCCTCCTGCCATTTGCACAGCCAACTCATCCTTTCACCACTCCTTTCTTCATGAACAAATAAAACCTGGGCTCGGCCTTGGTTTGAGGCCTTTGTTCCAGATAGCCATCATAATGGCTGGACTTACTACTCCTGTGCACCCCCTTACTACAAATATGTCTATTCTTGCTGTGGGTTGCACTGGGTATAGTGGATTAGAATTAGCTTGATGGAATTCCAATAATATATCCATGGAATTACAAATAAGCTTCCCAGACCAAGATAAGGACCAGAAAGGGCTCTCGATAAGTTCCTCCATAAATGTTTTCTTGACTCCTTGAACCCCAGTGATTTACTGTGCTTTCTGAGTGACTAGACATGACACACTGAAGCTACACATATAGCTATAACACTTTCTTCGCTATTGGTTTAAGTGCTTCATTGTCTTCAGATGTGTTTGCTTTTACTTTTTAAACTAGACAACTTCAGGGGAGAGTCAATGTCTCAAATCACCTCAGTATTTCCCAGGTTGCTTCATTCTATGCTGAGTTTGCTATAGTGCTGAGCATATTCATTCTTTGATTAATGCTACTCTTTCCATCATGGGTGTGGATTGCACAAAACCTTCAGGGGATAGATTAAAATCTGCATGGTTTAATACAACATTCAGGACTAAGTTCCAATCATTGCCTTGACAGTTGTCTGTGTAATAACCCTTCATTATTCTTTAAAAGTGGTTCATATTTTAATGCAGGAAGAGAATAGTGGACAGCTCCCAAAAGTAAAGTTATCAACAAAAAAGCAAGTCCCCACTTTAAGATTAAGAAAAACTCAAGTTATTTGGAGCAGATAACAGAGTGGGGCGAAGAATGAGCAATGATTAGTCTTAACGCATCATTAACCAGGAAAGCAACTCACGGATTGGAACATCTGTTCTCTTCTCTTCCTTCACTACAGTAAACTCTGACCACAGCAAGCCAGTCGCAGCTGAGGATCTCATACTCATATAATATCTTGTTATGCACATACATAAGGTTTAAATTTATTCATTCTGCTTTGTAATGCTTGGGTATTTTTCTGTGTGGTATTCTGGTACTGAGCTTGCCCCCCTCTTCAATCCATTCTCCTTTCCATAGCAAGTATAATCTCCAAAAAGGCAACTGTAATCATCTCTCTACCTGTTGAAATTCCACAGATATTCTTCATCACCATAAAGTTAAAGTCCACAGTCATTAGCATTATTTATGAAGTCCTTTACGATTTATTTCCTACTTTCCTATTTCTTCCATCTTTAATCCCAATTTCATTCCAAAAATCCAACCAGACTTAACTTTTATTGCAACTTGTGTTCCCTCCAAATTTCCACACATAAATCTCTACAAAACACCCAACCATCTCTAAATCTCCAACATCATAATGTCTCATTCTTTGACCTCAACTTAGATATCTTTTTATTCCCGAAGCTCTTCTGGCCACAGTTCCAAGTTGGTGCCTTGCTTTTGTTTATTACACACTGTATGCTTTTTTCTGTGGCACAGATCACACTGAGGGTGATTCTCCTCAGTAGACAGCATTCCTTCAAGACTCAAACATCTTTTAGTCACACACCATGTACGTTTTTTTGACTGAGGTATTCTCAGGGACTAGCACAGATGTGTCCATCACATAGATGCTCAGTAAATCTTTGTGAGAGAAAGGAAGAGACAAAGGATAGAGGAGTAAAGGAAGGAGGGAAAGAGGAGAGAAGGGAGAAGGAAGGAAGATGAGAGAGGGGGAGGGAAAAGAAAGGGTGCAAGAGCAAAATAAATCATTGATCAAGAAATTTACAGGTTCTTGTACTAGTAAGATAATACAGCGTTTACACATCTGAATCTGATTGATTTCACTTATGAGTATGGTCTTTATTTGCATCCATTTATCTATAAAAGCCCTGAATTTATCTTTTTTATTGCTGAGTAATATTCCATTGTATAAAAGTGCATCTTTTTAATTCACTCTTCAGTTGATAGGCATTTGGGTTGTTTCCAAGATTTAGCTATGACAAATCATGTTGCTATAAACGGGTGCACATGTCATTTGGTGTTTTCAGTTCTTCTGGAAAAATACCCAGGAAGGAAACCGAAAGAGTAAATAAAATCTGAAAGATACAATAGATACCGTGAAAGAGAAAGAATCTGTTGAAAGGGAATGAACAACTGGGACGAGGAAAAGATAAAAGAAAGAAGGAAAAACGATACAATTGTGTACTTTTGTCTCCTGATTAAATCCATCAATGGTTTCTCACTGCTGTTGGATAAAGTTGAGAATCCTTATGCTGATATTAAAGCTGTAGCTCACCTGACCTCTGACATTTCCAAACTTGTCTTATGATATTAAAAATACTACCAAGAGTAGCCAGTTCTGGAATTATTACTGATATAGTCTGGATAGTATATACAATACATGATCCAGCAAAGTCTGGCATTCAGCTGACTTTTCATTTTAGCAAAATTTTGTCAATGAAGGATGCAGTGCATTGATTTGCATTCTCCCACATCCTTTGAGTCATGTGGCAGATTGAAAACAGGATGTAAAGATGATAAGTAGTCAGTGCACTGCAACTTGGACAGCAGTGTTTGTGGGTACCTTGCCTCCCATCTCTAAGTACCATTGGTCTCCATGCCTTGAGATCGTACTTTGGTTCATCAATTTTGGCTTCTTATTTTGTCTCAGCTCCTACACATCAATGATAAGCTTAGACATTAAACATAATTACCTTAGCACTCAGGATTAGTGACTAATTGATTGTGTCAATCTGAGAAGTGTAGAAGCTCAAAAATTCTACACCCTCTGAGGTGCAGAGGACCCACCCTAGGATGGCTCATGGCCTGGATAGTATAAAAGGGAAATGAGGACGGACAGATGGCATTCCACTCTTTGGAGGAGCTGCAGTCTTTGCCTTCAGCTTGAATGTCATCTCCTGGCTTCTCATGAAGATTCTTGGGCTTCCACCTTGGATCCATCAGACTTCTGACATAGGCTTATCAGCCTTCTGTCACAGACCCATAGCCCTCCTGACACAGACTTGCACTGCAGTGAATTCCAGCCCTTCAACTGAATCCTTCAGCCTCCAGTGTGCAGACACCCTCTGCATGCTTCCTTATCCAACTGTATGAGGTTGATCATCATAGGCCAATTTTGCAATTTCTTATACATTTATTTATATGGTATGTTTCTCTAATAAAAACTTGGCCAATGCCTCAACCACCTTCTCAGAATACTTGTTTCTTTCATAGTACTTAGTGCAAAGGACAAGCATCATCTTTGCTTTTCCCACTTGTCTATCATATGTCTACTACCACCATCTCTCATAACCACCCCAATATGCATGGTATATATTAGCTGTGCAGTGCTTGCTGAACGAATGCACTTAACAACCCCATGCCACAGAAGTTATAGCTCCAGTTTTATAAAAGAGGAAAATCAATCTAATGAAGCATGAAGGTCTCTTAACAGAGCAATATCTTGTAGTTTTATTTTACTTTAAAATGAAATACTTACAAATATGAGCCCTTAATAATATTTATTTAACAATTTAACATCTGTTTAAGGGTTCTTTTTCGTTATGAATGCTCTTAACGTTCATTGAATTTTCAACAATTTGAATCTTTGTCAAGAGAAAATTCAGAGACTTTTAGCCACCAATTTACATTGTGCACAAATTTTATGGAATTTTGTTGTAATATTTTAATAGTGGCTCAAAACTAAAGTCAGTCTTCTCTCCTTCCCCCCTTTCATGTGGGACAGAACATGTGGAAATGTCTAAATATGTTTTCTCTTGTTATGACGGGGTAATAGGGAAAGGACGTTCTTCTGGAATCTGGGCAATAGAGTTGATGGTTGCTATAAACACTTTAGAATTAAGAAGACAATTTCAAGAAACAAAGAATTTCTCTTGTTAAAATGCCAACAGTGCTAAAATCAAGTAAATAAACCTTACATGTGGAGAAAACGTGTGGAAATAGATATAGTCAGATTATAAGAGATTTACCTATGATTTTATTTAGTCACTATATGCTTCAATATTTAACAAATATGCTATAATGAGCATTTATTTATTTTATTACCAGATAAAAATAACAACCAAAAATATCCTAATTTGCCCTTTTATTTTGGAAGTAGATCCACAAACAATGAGATCAATTTAGAATCAGCTTTAGAATTTGGTCAGAGTATCTAAGGACATGGTAGAGCCATACAGCAAGAATATGGGTTACCATTGGGCTTTATTTCCACTCTGAAATTCCTTGGAATGCCATCAGCCACTCTGGGCATTGTAAATAAAAAAAGGCAATTTAGAATTATGCGATTTTAACTTATCTTCTTGAGTCGAGCAGGGACAATCACAAGAGAGATAAACAAGGACCACTGAGCTGCTATGAATATCTAAAGCATCCCCAGAAAATCATGATATCCTCTGGGAGTAGTGCCCTGGAATCCTGGGTATGGAAGACCCCAAAAATTCAATAATTTGGAGTATATATAATTTCAAAATTATACATCCTTCACCTGTTTTCCTCTAGATGCCATCCCAAAATGGAAATAGTCAAGATACAAAAAATAATAGAATTGTGCATTATACCTGAACAATAACACAGAGTTTTTTTTGCATTTTTAGTATAGTGTCTACAAGGCCTCACTACAAAGATCAGACTCCTGGTGATCCTCTGGTTTTCAGCCTCGAAAGTGCTGGGATTACAAGTCCACTACCACACCCAGTCTCAATAGCCAGCTCAGCATGCTCCTGGGATGAGGCTGGCACAGCACATCGGGGATTGAACCTTGGCCACTGTGTTCTGCCTAGGCAGGTGCTTTAATCCACTGAGCTATCTGGCCAACTCTCTTTTTATTTTTATTTCAAAATTTATTTTCCATTAATACTCATTTTCAGTACACCATGATTATGTTCCCCATGGCAAGTTGATACACATACATAACACATCTTAATTCTTTTCTTATCCCCTTTCTTCCATTCTTATCCACTTCCCTTTTACAAAAAAAAGTCTCTCTTCTTCCTATTGTATTTTATTTTGCTATATATATTTTGGGTTTCTCATGCAAGAAAAGCCATGTGACATTTCAGCTTGTATGTGTGATTTATTTTATTTAACCTTATGGCATCAAGTCATATTCATTTCCTACAAATGACTCGTGTTTATTCTTCTTTATGTCCAGTAGTACTCTGTTGTGCATAAATAATACATCTTCTTTATCCATTCGTTTGTTGATGAGCATGAGATTTCTTAAGCTAACCCAGGGAAAAATGTTCATGTAATATTGCAGAAGAAAAGAGATAAAGAAATGTGTATTTCCTTTCCCTGTAAAATTCAGCTTTGTGCACAAAATTATCATTTATATCTGCATCAATTGTAATTCCTATTAAGCAATTTAAGCCTAACAACTTAAATCAGAAGCATACCGTTTTAATATACTTTCTTTCTTTGTTTATAAAGCAAAAATTTCCCTACTACATGTAAGCATTTTAAGACCTAAAATGTCTTTATGCTGAGAAGTACAATGATTTTGAAAATGTTCAATTATGTCCTCCAAACAGTGTCATCTCATGTTCTACTTCCTCTAATTTCGTGAATAGAATTCATAGAAAATAGTTATAATAAATGTAATTTAACATTTTAAAAGTACTGTTGGTGTAACAATATAAAAATCACCACCCATCATCACAATTCAGTTTGCTAGCTGGACAGATTCTGCTTCCTTGCAATACCTTGTCATTTTTCATGTCATTTTACACAGTTCTCAAGTTGAGCCAGTAATCTCAATGAAAAGTCCTTCACACCCTGGCTGTTGCACACAGTCTTGTCACAGCAAATTATCTTCACTTATTATCTTAGTTACTTGGAATAGCTGCTCATTGTGGCAGGTAGGAAGCAGAGGGAGACTGAAGGGACATGAACGGCACAGGCCACACCCCCAGCACCTATTATTTTCCAATCAAACCCAACCTCTTAACAGCCAGTCAGCTGTAAACCCTATAATCCAGCACTGAAAGATCCACAGACAAGATCATCAGACTCTTGCGGAACGGAGAGCTATAAACCAAAACAGCTATGAGAATGATAAAATATAGACTATATTGTTAGCGAAAAGATCACAAAATAAATTACCTACCACCCCATCAGCATAAAAATTTATAATACATAAAATCATAATTTGAGTTGGGATATGAACATTAAGTTTCACACTGGGCTGTGCTTTGGCTTTTCGCTCCCCTAAGCTACTACTCTGGGCACAGATCCAGCTCACAGTGTTTACTGTTTTCTGTGTGTCAGGCACATGTGGACGCTGTTCTCTTATTCACTTTATTCTTGAGCAACTGCTTTGTTCCATACCTCTTCAATGTTTACATAAATATAGAGAGCAGGCATTGTGTTCCTCATTTTACAGATGAGAAAGTTAAGTCAAAGAACAAATATATTTTAACAGGGTTACATAGACGTAAGAAGTATAAGAAGGATTTAGTTCATAAGACTCCAAAGTTGAGGGCCAGCCAAACAGCTCAGCAGATGAAAGCACCTACAAGTAGGTGCAGGGACTAGAGGCTTGCCCCCCAGATCCTATTGTGCCAGCCCTGTGCCTGGGGCATGCTGGGATGGCAACTAAAATTGGGCATGGTGTCACACACCTGTAATCCCAGCTCTTGGGAAGCTGTAAACAGACAAATCACTGAGTCCTATCTAGTAGTGAGACCCTGAATACCCTATAGACCTTTCCCTAAAAAATTCAGAAAAAAAATCCAAAGTTGATGCTTTATATCACAATATACTGCCTCCTCAGACAATACTCCTACCTCTAGGATATAATTATAGTTATATTATAATTAATAATGTAATTATTGATTATATTAATTGACAACATAATTATATACTTGTTAATATATTTAATTGTAACTGTGATATAACTATATTTGCATGATATAATTTTAAGGAAAGTAAAATATGTCTATTTAACTAAATTCCTTCAAAAAGTTTTCATATCGCGGAACTAGAAATTCATTTTAGTTAGTTAACTTATTTTTACTCATTAAAGAACTCAAAATGGAAAACAGAAGCTGATCCATAAGTTTTACTGTAAGATGAGTGATATCCCAGATTATTTTAAGATTAAATGCAATTAGTTAGAGAGAATTAATTATAGTTTTGTTATATGAATACAAATAAGGACCGAGGTATAGCTCATGTTACAAGAAAAGAATTTCCAGCAGCAAGAAAAACCAAATTGCCCCATTTCCAGTAGGACTTCAGGTACATCCTTTCTTTAATTTCCTTACTGGGCAAGAATCAGGTTTATAGGTAGTAAGAAATAATACATATGTATATAATTAACTGTTCTCTACCACATGTTCCTACTTATCTCTTGAGAAGGTAAGCAACCATCAAGTTTAGCCTTCTCACCTATGAAAAGTAAGTGATAGCACCTACTCCACTGAATGGCACTGAAGATTAGAGAACATATGTCTAATGACTGTCACCCTATAAATGACATGTGATAAATTCAATCTCACTTTAAGATGGAGAAATGTAGATGAAATAATAGTATTGTTAAGTATAATTCAAATGGGAACCAAGTGCTGCATATAAATATTAAAATTAAATCCTGACCAACTGGCCACACATTTTCAACTCTTTTGTGGCTTGAATGGATGGCCTGAGAAAGGCTCCAGTGAGTGAGCCAGGAGCTGAAGTTAATGAGCTAACTGTGCATGAGTGAAAAACTTTGATGTTAACTTATTTGGCGTGAAGTTCTGTGAGTTATTATATATTCTGAGCTATAGTGGCTGAATTCATTATTTCAGTGTAACCTAGTCAAACCTGAGTGGCACACTATAAATTACTGCCACCCTGGAGTACGTTCTGGAGGAATGTGCCTCAGGCCTCCACCCACAGCCATACCCAATAGGATAGTATTATCAGTGATTAATCATTAGCAAGCTGGTGCCATTTAGGGACACAATTTATTTGTTCACCTAAATGTTTCTGAGCACTTACAGTGTACTATATCTTTGTGCTTGTCACAAAAATATGTAAGGTGGGCATTACTTTATTCTTTTCCTAGGAAAGAAATTAGTTCCATAACAAAAATCTAGGAGAGGCTTTTTGTGTTATAAAAAGCAAGGAAAGGCTTGTTACAAAAAGCTAGGAGAGGCTTTTTGTTACAGGATAAAAAATACGATAAAAATTCAGACTTCAGAATGATACCAGGAGACTTAAATGAAAATCAAAATCGGGTAATGCAAATCTTATTTTGAATGAATGTGAAATCTTCCACATCACTGAAAGTCAGCTTCCTAAATACAGAATGGAAGGACATGATGCATTTTCAGTATGTATAATGAGCTCTGAAATTTATTACTATATCCATAATTGTTCATTGAAGGTACATATCTATTGTAGCAACAAATACCAGTTTAAGTTTACATGAAAATGACACTGATTGGGGAAAAAGTGAAAGTAATTCATCTAAAATCACAAAAGAGCCAAAGAGGTCCACTTTCACCATTCTTACTCAATATAGCAACTGAAATTCTAGCTAGAGCAATTAGACAATAGAAATAAAGATACAAATATGAAAGATGTCAATGATCTTTATTTGCAAATCATATAACCCCATACTTAGAAGAAACTAAGATGGCACCAAAAGATTGATAAATACAGCAAATTTCTTTGATAGAAAGTGAACATTAGGACCAGCCAGATAGCTCAGCAAATTAAAGTGCCTGCCTAGGCAGAGACAGGGACCAGGGGTTTGATCTCTGGCATGTCATGCCAGCCCCACCCATAGGGTACACTGAGACTTTGACTGAGACGGTGTGTGGTGGCATATGCCTGTAATTTCAGCGCTTGAGAGGCTGAAAACAGGAAAGATCACTCACTACAAGTCTATCTGTGTAGTGAGACCCTGTAGACTTGGCACAAAATACATAAAAAAACAGTTAACAGTAAATACAAACAACTTTTATATGACACAATAATGAATTAGCTAAGAGAGAAATTAGACAAAAGAAAAAGATTCTCAGTACCTTAAAAAATAAATAAAAATACTATGAATCAACCTACCCAAAGAGATAAAAGAAATATTCAATGAAATTATAGGACACTAAAGAAAGAAATTAAAGGCAACTATTCTTATCTCATGATCCTCAGGCTTCAGAGTTAATATTATTAAATGGCCTTGTTACTAAAAGCTAGCCACAGATTCAATGCAATCACCATCGAAACACCGCTAACATTCTTCACAGAGGTAGAAAAAATTATCCTAAAATATAAGTACCTATAACAGCATATATTTTATTCTTTTTTTTTGGTACAAATATTTCTTCTCTTTGAACTAACAGAAAGTAGGTGTGTACATAGAGCAATATTCCATAATGCTAGTGGGTTATTTGTACAACTGGCAATGTCAGAAGCTGTTGACTTGAGCCTTTTACAGTTCAGCATACTAATCTGGCTTTACTTTTTATGCCTTGTGGTTAAGCTTTTCTGCTAGGTGGTAAAGACCAAGTTGAAGCAAGACATACATAACAAAAGATGAAATTTTTACATCTGACTAGGTCAGTCAAATTCCCTGAAAATGTACCTTGAAACCATGTACAGCATTTTGTAGAATTTTTGTCAGTGTCAACCATCTGGATGAGTCACGGACATTGCTTGACCAGTTTGCTCTCTGTGAAAGCCTGAGAGAATGTTTTCTCTCTAGGTGACTCTCCTTAGGCACACTATACATCAATGATCCCTTTCCTCTGTGGTTCCATAATCTCCTTGAACAGAAAATTTGGGACACCACTGAGTTATAGGATGTTACAGTACAGGGTCTCTTATTTTCTGAGTTGTCAGAGCCTAAAATATATATAGAAACACAAAAGACTTCAATGTCAAAGCAATATTGGGAGGAATGGGGAGATTGCTCAGAAACACTTGCCTGGCGAGCGCAAGGGCCTGGGTTCAATACCCAGTTCTGAAAGAAAAAAAAAAAAAAAAAGAAGCAATCGAGCAAAAGAGCAGAATACATGACAATAATAAATCAATATAGCACTGGCACAAAAATAGACACAAAAATTAGTGGCACAGGATACAGGGTAGAAGACAAAGAAGCAAGCCCACAGAAGTACAGTTGTACGATTTAGACCTGGGTGCCAAAAACAAATATTGAAGAAAACAGTCTTTTTAATAAATTCTTCTGGGAAAACTGGATTGAAACCATATTCCTATCTCTTCAGCTGTACAAAAATCTATTCAAAATGGATTTAAGACCTAGATATGGGTTGGAGATATAGCTCACCAGCTTAAGTGCCTGACTAGCAAGTGTAACTTCCTGAGTTCAATCCCCTGCACCAAAAATAAGGAAGCAAACAGACGAATACAAAAAAGACCTAAATATAAAATCTGAAACTTAGAAACTTCTAGAAGAAAACATAGAGGAAATATGGAAGAAAAAAAAAAGAGGCATAGGCAAGATTTCCTGAGTAGGATTTCAATGACACAGTAAGGAAGAGCAAAAATCAGCAAATGAGAACTGTCAAATAAAACGCTATAGCACAATAAGAAAATAATTGACAGGGGAAAAGCCTGCACAATGAGAGAAAGTCTTTTCCAACTACTCTTTTGTCAGAGGATTAATATCTAGAATGTATGAAAATCTTTAAAAATTTCATGTCAAATTAAACAAACAGCCAAATCAATAAATGGGCAAATGGACTCTTTTCAAAACAAGCAGTGTAAAAAGCCAATAAATATATTAAAAATGTTCAACATTTGCTTAGGGAAAAACAAGTCTAAACTACATTAAGATTCTCTCTCATCACAGTTACAATTGGCTATGATCAAGAATGTAAAACATAATAAATGCTAGAAGAGTCTATAGAAGAAAAAGAAACTCTTCTCCCCTTTGATGGAAACATACATTAATAAACAGCCATGGAAATATGTATGGAAGTTCCTCAAAAACCAGAACTATAGTATTATCCAGCTGCGACATCCTTTAGTACATAATCGGAGAAATTAAAGTTTTCCAATTACCAGGATATGGGCACACTCATGTTTATTGTGCAGAATTTGCAAAATCCAAGATATAGAAACAAAGTAGATTCCCACCAATGCATGAAGATAAAAACGTGTGATACATGTACATAATGGTGTATTATGTGGTTCCAGAAAAAGAAATGTTACAGATGGAATTGGAGACCAACCTGTTTAACAAAATAATTTTATATTTGCTAAGAATCTTACTTTAGGCTCTGTAGTCCGAATGGACCAAAATCAGATATCCCAGAACCCCGAACAGCCTCTGTCAAATATTAAAAATACCAACTCCAGAGATTTTTATTTATAAAATATAGGGCCATACATTCTGTACCTTTCCTAAAGCACAGACAGCTTGATAGGGGGTTCTAACTGCCCTAAGCAAAGGTGCTGGTGGATGGCGGAGAAAAGACAAAAAAGTAATCCACAGTGAAAGAACCATGATGCAAATGTGACATCATTTAAGGCTCTGCCTTAGAAGACAGAAAAAGTAAAAGGGGAAAAAACCTTCTTTATCTTTAACTTATGCTAGTCTATGCTAGCTCCACTATAACATTTGATAGTTAATGATTAATATTCGGTCTCTAGTAACATATGCCAAGCATTGGTGAGGTTAATGTTTATTTCTTAGTACCAGAACAAAGACCTTAGAAGAAGATATCAAATTTGACTTAAAATATGCCCTGGCTTAATCTAAGAAGGGAATTCAAGTGAAATTTGTGACCTTCTTATGAAGGAGCTACCCTTATTGCTTGTATTACCTTCTGTGGACTTTCAAAAATGCCACTTCTTCAGAGGCCTTCTAAGTCAGAATAAACACCTCCCACCTCAGTCCCCATAGTACTTCCACAGCTTTCCTAGTTCCTGGTCTCAATCTGTGTTACCTTGAAATGTACAACATAGTAACCTTTACTCTGATACTCAATGTTAAGTGACACACTGAGTCACCAGAGAAGGGGTCCAAGCTCAGATTATCGAATTCCACTCATCAGGTTTTGATCTAGCTGGAGAGAGATCTGTTTACACACTATAGAATCATTATCCAGTATCTTTGAAAGTCAGTAATAATTAAAACAAGTTATTCACTTCACATGAATAAAGTTGAGGACGAGGGAATGAATTTCACTTTGTGACATTATCCTAACAAACTCTGATCCATAGCTGACATTAAAGGACACTAAAGGTCTGGGGAGATAGCTCAGCAGTCTAAGTACCTGCCTGGAAAGCACAAAGATCTGGGTTTGATCTCTGGTACCACATGCTGTGCTATTCCAAGGACTCTCAGCATGTCACGCCAGCCACTGAAACAGGGCATGGGGGCACATGTCTGTAATGCCAGCACTAGGGAGGCCAAAACAGGAGGATCA
Source organism: Myocastor coypus (assembly GCA_004027025.1). Classification (NCBI taxonomy): domain Eukaryota; kingdom Metazoa; phylum Chordata; class Mammalia; order Rodentia; family Myocastoridae; genus Myocastor; species Myocastor coypus. The sequence goes on from PVJA010009824.1 coordinate 44,029, forward strand.
CTACTAGTCCAAGCTGCATAGCAAGAACCTGTACCAAATAAATAACGAAATAAATAAATAAACAATTTTCAATAAAAAATTAAAAATAGTAAAAATAAAGTACACTTATGAGGAGCTACAGAACATAACATCTTTGAAAGCGTGCACTCAGGAGTTGAGTTGCCTTGGGCTCAAGTGACTCTGGGATCTATGGCAAACTATGTGACACTGGACAAGCCTCTAATGTCTGAGTTTGAATGTCATCCTTTGTAGCGTAACTTTCCTAATACTAACTCCGAGGCTTGATGGGAAAACTACACTCATCAAGGATGTGTGTAAGGTATATAGAATGGTGCCAACCAGAGAATGTAGTGTCAGTGTCATGGATTGGGGCTTTTTCAAGGGGAACAATATAATACAGGACACAATTTATACCATTGGTTTATAAAGAATCACCCAAGACTCATACACAAATGCAGGAAATCTACCCATATACCAAATATTAAAAAATCCAGCGGAAGGCCTGGATCCTACTTCACAGGTCTATGCTGGAAAGGCCCAAAGGCCAGTGATGGAAGCTAGAAAGTCTGCCAGTGCAGTGAAGGATCTGTGCTAGCAGGGTGAGAGATCTGAACAACAACAGCTAGGAAAAAAATGCTCAAAGTAAGCACCAGAGCTGTCTACAAAGTACCACAGACGCCCTCAGCAACAGTGAGGTGCCAAGCTCTGCCAGCAATGTGGAAAACCAAGTTCCCATTAGGAAAGCCAGTGGGACAAGCTTCTCTATGAGGCTGATAATTGCACCATCTTCCACCTCTAGAGCTAGGAAGGAATGCTCAAGATGAAGACCAAAGCTTCTCCAAAGTTCACGGAGAAAGCCAGCATGACAAGGTCCTCTAGCAGAACAGCCCAAGAAAACTAGTAGCCTTCCACAGCTCCGACAGCTTCTCCAAACAGTATCCCCAGTAGCATTCTGGCAGCTTCTCCTGTTCTGCCTTTTATGCTGCTGGCAACATCCTGAAGGTGGGCCTCCAGCACCCAGTACAATGCTCGTTTGATTCAGCTGGGTGTATTAAGTTGACCACCAGTTAGAAATCCACTGCAGTTGGTAAAATAATTGCTGAGAAAAGTTATGCTAGTGGCTATGTTTACTTTTATTTATATGCTTAAAAATCTCCACAGCAAATTCTAATGAAAAACCGGAGTGGAGAATCAGAGATAGAGGCAAACCCAGGCAGTTTTGCATATTTTAAACTTCTCCTCCTCCAAAATAAAATAGAAATTTCCCCACAGCATTAGGATAGCATTTATAAATAAGATTTCTGACAATCTGACCATCATGAATTCTGCAGCAACATCTATAATTATCCTTTGGAAATTTGCCCTGAGCTGAGACTTGTCAGAATCTACGTGAGTAGATTCTTCCTCAAAGATTTTTCTTTCTGCTGCTGTTCCAAATAAGTTAGTCATTAAAAGGACTGAAAGGGAAAAAAATCGGTCTATGGAAGTCAAAAAGTTTAATGGATGGTAAAGATTAATAAAACGAATGAGAAAAGTAGGTAACAACTGAAAATATACTCCTCCTGAAAAAAATCATCTTACCACAAGAACATAAAAAATAAATACAAGCCGGGTGTGGTGGCGCACGCCTGTAATCCCAGCACTCGGGAGGCTGAGGCAGGAGGATTGGTGGGAGTTCGAGACCAGCCTGGGCTACAAAAGTGAGCTCAGGACCAGCCTCAACTGCATAGCGAGACCCTGTCTCAAAAAGACAAAAAATAAATAAATAAATAAATAAATAAATAAATACAAATACAAGTGTACTAATTTTGGAAGAGTAACATCTTGAAATGATGGCAATTATATTATTTTTATTATGATTCATGTAAGACCTTCATTTAAATCAAGTGGCTTTGTGACACAATTTAAATCAACAGATACACACAGTTTACCACATGAATATAGTAGGCAAAATAGCATGAATTTAAACCATATGCTAGTAACTAAAGTCAAATAGAAAGTATGTTGCACACATACTTATGTGTGTAACTGTCTATCTCTAAAACAATGCATGAGTGAGGAAATGAAAAAGTAGTATCCCCACTAGGGAAGAATACACACTTCCCATCTCCTTTAAATATCAGCTGGGTGTTGAAGCGCAAAGTAAAGAGTATCTAAGACCACGCTGCCTCTGGATAACCTTGAATGAAATATTTTTGTAGCAGATGTGATGGCTTCCCAGGAAATAATAATTTTTTTGTGGAGCAGTATATTAAAATAGTGAAGCTCAAGATGTGAAGTATTTCAGAATATATGTCTGTAAAGAACTTGCCCAGGCTTCCTCAACCCAATCCGGTCCCTTAGCAAACGATGCTCAGCTAAATAAGTAAAGTGTTTCTATCTCCATTGTTATAAACTCCTATTGCCCCTCAGAGTCCTTAATCACCTGTGATCTTGTAATGCTCAGTGCCATCTCACAAGAGTAGTTTCACCAGAAGTTTGTTGAGCCCAAGACGTTTTGTCCGTGAAAACATATGTTACCATCCTCTTTTGATGTGTCTACCAGCCTGGTGTTTATTGTAAAGACCCATTATTCAGTAATCAATGAAGGATATTGTATAGTACACCATGGCATATAGTAGTAGTCCCAGTGACAGACTCCCTACATTGTGAAATTTCCAGTGCTCTGGTTCCTGACCTTCAGAGTTTTCTGATCTTATACTTTTTTTTTTTTTTTCATGAAATGGTCACATAGTGCCAACCAACTAGCTATATAGGAAATACAAAACATGAAAAGTAATTCTAAGTCATAGTTACATGATAATACTGAAAAGCAAATAATTCTATGTCAAAGATTTTTTAAATAATGTATTTATAAAATTAAAGCAAACTTTGATCTACATTTTATATGAGCAAATATGTACATAGCACTTAACATGGGTGAAGAGCTAAACAAAGTGCTTTACATTCACATTACCACTTAGTCCTCAGAGAAGAAAATAGATTACACAACTTAATTCATCTTGCTGATTGAGCTGAGGGAGGACAAAGCCTTTGAAGAATTCATAGATATTTATGCCATTAGCTCTAAACACCTCATCCTCATCCTTTATCCATCATTCCAGTTAGGACTGCAGGGATTATGGTTGTTGTTGTTGTTGCTTACAACTGGGATCAAACCATCAGACTTTTCAACTCATCAACAGTATGTGATTTGGGCTCGTCTTGCATGATTGTAGATTTCTAAGTCTTGGGACAGTTTTACAAATGCATAAGTGTTTTTAGGAATGGAAGGAACAGGCTAGGACTGTATAATGTCCCTGTCTTCTGAAGGGCCATGAGCTCTCCAGTTTACCATTGTTATTGCCTGCCTAGCCTCTATAGCCTTGCTATAGTTGGAGAATACAAAATTCTTCTAACAAGCACACTGTCATTTGTGTGGCAATAATGATTTCCATGCTCTATCTTCTTAGGTGCCATGACTTGAAATACATTAAAAGAACAACAGATGATATCTTACCTAAGGATAAAACTTGTATTTACATAATCATATTTTCTTATTAAAACATGTTTCTTGAAGAAATGTTTTATGGATAATATGATCTTGTTTAAGAGAACAATACTTACGTAAGCAGAGCATGTAAGCTTTTTCAAAGATAACATATTGTGATACAGATGGAGTTACACAGTTTGATAACTCTGTCCGTGCAATCTATTCCCAGACCCAAAAGCAGCACAACTAGAGTAAAAGACAAAAGAAGTGATCACCTATTATAATGCTGTGGCAGGTCAGAATCTTGATTGTTAACTTTATCCGACAAGTACTCAATCCCTTGAGCTTCAGTGTTGTGAGGGTTTTTTTCCACATCACTTAAGGGGACTGCAACTTCTGGTTTGATCAAAGAAGCTAATTAATGATAAACTCTGTTATAAAGAATTAGAACTGACAGCTTAATTCTGTACTCAGTTCTGGCAACTTCTTTACTGAGAAATTTCATAATGTATCATCAGTAAATCTGAAAACATGTCAACTGTGTTGTCCCAAAGAACTGATAGAATCTTTCATAGAGATATAATCACTTGGTGCTGTCATTCATAGAACAAGCATTATAAATGAAGAGGAAATCTGTTTATTGATTATCACTAGAGGGAAGGTTCAGTAAATTATGGTGTACACAATCTGTTGCTAAATGTAAATTACATGTAACATGAGACCCTTGTATTCCTCCTGATGAACAGCACAGGTTAATGGGCTTTTCCTATATAAGATCAGGTAGTAAATATTTTTGGTTTAGAGGTATTTTAAGCTACATAATTTTGTTTTGGTATCAGGAAAGAAATTGAGTAGACAAGATATAAACAAATTACCATAGCTGTTAGCCAATAAAATTTTATTTTAAAGGAAGTGTGGCATAGTAATAATAATAGATAATACTAGGAAAAAGTTAAGGTCTATTTAAAGGAAAAAATAATGTGTAACTGTTTGATCAATCTTGCATGCCTATAGCTGGTAATCTGAGAAACAAATTCAATGACAACATGTCATATAGCAGCCATTTTTAATTTTCTATTCTTGTTTTGAAATTCTGTACTATTTTTTAAGTTACTTTGTTTTTTGTCTTCGTTCTTGTTATTTGTTTGGGGTTTTTTTCCCCCTTTTTAAAATTTAAAAAAAATGTGTGGTAGCCAGATTTAACTAGGGAACCATCATTTTTCAAACCCCTGCCAACCAAAAGTATAAAATATCTATAAAGTGCCTATACATGAAGATCTTTTTATCTACTAGTAAGTGAGAGAATCTAACACTTCCTGGATGCTTACTCTGTACCCAGGCCATCCTGTCAGAGGCACTAGAGTAGTTTTTATAATAAAGTAATGGTGCAGCAGGTGGTGTTCTTATTCCCATTTGCCAAATGATGAACTGAGACAAAGAGGAAGGACGTGATAGAGCAGAGATACATCACCACATTAAATCACAGCCCCGCTCTGATAGGCAGGCCATACCAGCATGCAGCTTTAAACCATTAAGCATGATACGAATGGCAGTCATGAATAGCTACTCTTGTTTTATAGAAAAAAGAAACAGGAATACAAACAGAATGGCAAGATCTGTGCCACAAGTGTGTTTGGAGGGACTAATAAACCCCCTTCTCTGAATCTTCCTGCAGTTCATTATCACACTGTCTTCCAATTAGGTCACTGCCACCTCCAAGTCAAAACAGTAGCTTAGAAAATTGTATCTTTAGGGCATTTCTTTGTCTTCAGTAAAAGAGCTCCAAATTCTCAGTCCTCCTGTAGCTGCTTGAGCTTCACCCTCACCTTCTCACCACCCTGGAGGCAAGCATACAATTATTTCAGGGTAACAGTGATAGTTACACAGTGAGAAGAAGTGATCATTAGTTTATTAATCAAAGCAGCCAGATCAAATTTACATGCCTTAATAATAAATGGTTTTAAAAAGCCTAAGAATTAAGTGCTTACCAGAGTTTGATAAGAAGCCAAATTGACAAGCTTTTCCTCCAACATTATGGCTAATTTTTCCCCCACTAGATGTAGAAAGCTATAAAAATCTCTCAAAGATAACTGCCCACTAGCTGTACACCGTCTGCCTACTGCTGCGCTGCTATTTTCCTGCAAACCTCCCACTCACGGTAAACCAGAACTGCCTGCAACTTCTGGAAATTAGCTGGCAGCCAAACCTAGGCATTGCTCACACACAATGCAAATAAATTCAAGAATTCTCAGAGAAGCAATCAAGACAGTCCTAGAACTGACTGCTCTGGCACATTTCCCCATTGCCTTCTGAGCTTTATGTACATAAAATGCTCATTTGTCATAATTATTATCCTGCTATAATTGATTAATAATGATAATATGAGTGCACTGCTTTCTCAGTTCAAATACATTTTCTTTTTATACATCTCACTTTTGCTGCTTCCCATTTCTCAAACCACAATGCAACTGTATATATTGAATGTGGGCAATTATTCTACTGCTGCTTCCTAAAACTCAGCGATGCTTATTCAATTTATGGCATCTTAAAAAATCAAAGAAGTATGGTAAAGCTCATCTATGAAATAGGATATATTAATTGCAATGAACAGAACCCAACACTGGCTAGTTTGAGAGAAGTTTATTGCCATAAAGCTGCTGGGAAGGTTGGAGACTCTAATTCCAGAATGAGATTCCAAATGGGAAAGGTACTTCACTCCCCGTCTCAAGAAAGAGGCATTGAAGACTTCTCTGACCAACTCATTTGCGTTCTCCTTTCTCTTATTCTCTTGAGGACTCAGTGTCTGTCTGCTTATCTGTGCTATTGAGAACCAGTTCTATAAGACAGTTCCCACCTGTGGCTATGGGGACTCATGAGTAAAAGCCTGATGGAAGGAGCCTGTGATGACTTCTTGGATGCCTTTGACTGCTACAGTAGGAAGGCACAAAGCTTCTGATTCATAGTCCTAGAGGGAAAGAGGAAGTTCCTCAAAAGAAAATTATGATACGCTACCAATGGCAAGGGTATGCTAGGTTTTCATGGAAGGGTAAGGAACAAATTGATTGTTAATTTCAAATTAATTCCTTCTCCAGAATCCGTTGAAGTTTTTAATATTTTTCAAAGACTATTTCATAACAGCTTAACACAGCAAAGGACATGATTGTTAATTCTAGGCCAAATCCTAACACAGCTTTGATCTCAAACATGTCACATAAATTCTCCCATTTAACCCCCTTTAGTGTTCATTTTTCCATTTAAAAGTTAAAAGTTAAAATAAATATTTCACAGAATTACTTCAATGCTCACACATAATATATAGAAAATTTTGAGATCTAATAAACATCTAGGATTCCAAGACAGTAGTTGCCATCATCACTGTATTGTCATGTGGACAGGGTTGCCACTCCTTACACTATTAAAAGATACTTGTTTTCAGTTTATGTGGAAATTGTGTCTTAGAGAATATGAATTACTGTTCAAGGTCAAAAATTAGTGATGATCAAAGGAGATTTGAACTCCAATATCAGACCACAACCCCTACGTTAAATTACGCTATCATTATTGCTGTTAAGAACATGTATTTTTATTAACTTCCTTTCTTTATGTTAGTCAAGTTTCCAGTTGCTGAGACAAAATACCTATAACTCAAAGGATAGGTTCAATTTATCTCATAGGTTTAGGGAATTCAGACACTACATGGTAGCTTCAAAGCAGAAGCAACATGCCAGAATGGCATGATGGAGCAAATATGCTGCCAGCAACTGCAGCAGAAGGACAGTGCCAGAGAAAGAGGCATGAGCTGCCAGATATAGACTCCACGCCACACCTCCATCACCTGCCTACACACATCCAAAAGTTGCCCCATTGATCCCTGAGGGAATCCCAAAGCCAATCACGCTGACACTTTAACCTAATGGGCCTACTATTGGGTATCTTCAAAGACAATTCAGAGTAAAAGTTGGAGATCACATAATGCAAAAATCAACTTTTTGAGTGGTATTCAGTCCTTTGAGAAAGGAATAAGATAATGGGGAAAGTGAAACTACATCTGAACTTAGGTCTATCTCTTCCAAGTCATGTGATTTAAAACCAGTCTTCAGTTCAGCATTAATTTTCCTATCCGTAAAATAAGCTTAATAATTTGAGTTTAACAATGAATTTAATAATTTTATTCCATGAGATAGTTTCAAAGGCCAAATATAAAATTTTATGCTTCATAAAATGTGAGCCTGCTTATGTTCATTTTATTGATTTTCTTGCAATTATTAGCTCAGTTATACCTGAGCTATAGGCCTATGGAAGAAACTACTTTGATTTATAATACATTCAAGATGTGTAATGGGAATGGATTGAGCCCACAAAAACTCTATATCCACTTCATCCCAACATAGAGAGGATCGATACTTAATACTTAATCCAAAACTCTGCAACTCCAAAGGCAAAATGTGATGCCATGACCTAGAAGGAGACTAAAGAATTGCATAAACTGCTGAATAAACCTGTCTCCTTAAGATCTAAGAATCCAGTTGCATCCACTTAGCTACAAAGGCTTCAAGTTTGTTTTTCTTTATAGCTGAGTAATACTCCGTTGTATAAAAATAGCACATCTTTTTCATCAATTCCTCAGTTGTTGGGCATTTTGGTTGTTTCCAAGATTTAGCTATCACAAATTGTGCTGCTATAAACATCGGCATACATATACCACTGTGACCCACATGTGTAAATATTGTATTGTCTCCTTAGTATAAGAACTCAAAAGAAGAAGTAAAAGAAAAAACTATAATAGATACAGTTAAGTGGAAAGTAACAGAGCTTAAGGATTAAACAATGAAGAGAGGAAAGGAGAAAGATAGGAAAGAAGGTAGGGGCAAAAACATACATGTATATATACAAGATGAGTAAGGCAATTGTCCTAAGAACTTCCATCAGTTTTTTGAAAATAGCAATTAATGGGTAGAGTTCTCAGCTTGACTAACTATGCTCATATCTGTGAACTAAGCAACTGCATATGGACAGCAATGTGTAATACTAAACCCCACTTGAAATACATATCATCTTGGTCTTCTAAATATGTAGTTTCTAATGTCATATTAACTATTACTATACTGTCTTTAAAGTACATTTTTAAAAGGGTAATAAAACATGAGAGACAAGAGCAAAAATTTTTCTTCAAAGCATGTGGTAATATTCAATCATATGTCCCATCTTGAATAACTATATCTGATAATCTAAGCAACATATTTGATGACAAAAATAAATATATCAATCATTATTAATCTATTCTTGCTTTGAAAATCTGTAACATATGTATTGTCATACATTATCCTGCTTCTGACTTTTTTCTTGTTCTTGTTTTCACCCTTCAAAATAAAATTATAATAAAAAAGATCAAAGAATCCAGAAGTAACAATGTAGTGTGAAGATGTAATGAGCACTATTCGACTTCTATTGTACAACATTACCTTAAATTCAGTCCCATACTATGTTCACATACTATTAACATTTCTATCTTCCTCTTAATTATTTTATAAAACTAGAAAAGACAGAGAGGACTCTCCTAAGTGCTAATACTTGAAACCATATCTTCCTGTCAGCGAAAATCTTACCACATAAAATCTGTATAATTAAGGGAGATTTATCACACTTTCATTAGCCACGACGACAGTCTTTGGCAGTCCTACAATCACAGAATGGCACTCTGTGAGCACTCGCTCCTTCAGAACACATGTTCTCAAGTGGCAGACAATTATTCACACCTGCTTTCCCTGGTCCAATTATCTTTCTAAGTAGTACTGATCATAATTTCTACATTGGGTGGTGAAATGCAGCAAGCAACATAGGTCACAGTTATCTCTCAAGAATTTTTGTCCTTAACCTTATTCTGGGGAGGCACTGTGTATATTTATACTCCTTCCTAATGAAGTAATTTGGGGTGTGCATGCTGTGAGTTGAAGTAGCAACCTAATGAAGGCACAATCATCTTGAGCTATCTGTAGCAAGATGCTCTACAACATGTGAAGTCTAGTGATGACTAATTCTAATTCATAGAATAACCTGTGTATTCCTCATACAGTACATTGGACCAAGATTTATAGGACCATAGTGTGTAAAACAAGGTATTACCATGCAATATGGGATGCACTACCTAGTTAACTAATAGAACTGCAATTTGTAGGAGATAAAATAAAGTTCTTCTTAAAATTAAGAAAGGCTTTTCCTGGGTCCTTCCCACAGACTCAGGCAGAGAGATAAGTAGAATCACCAGATAATAAATAAACTTAATGAAGGTGAAGCTGTGTTCATATTATTCAGTCTTCCAACACATGTGTTTAGGACAGAGTCTGATATATTGGAGATACCTTATAGACATTTTTCTGATTAAAAGGATGAAGTTGGTACAAGTAATTTAACCAGTTGGAATCACAGCTCAACTTTTGGGTGATCTTTTAACACAGTACTTGATAAAAAAAAAATTTCCTATTGCTTTTTTAAAGTGTGCTGTATTATCCAATCATAAATATGTGGTAACACTGGCACACCCAAAAAAATACTATGAACACAGTAAGATTTCCACTTGGCTGTGACACTGAGAAAAGAATTATTGTAGGTTTCCACTATAAACTGAGGTTCTTTCAGTCTGCTTGTCTAAATCTCAACTTCAGGTGGCTATGTCTACATTGCAATGCCATATTCCTAGTTCCAATTCTTACTATGGAATCAATTATATAAATCATTTTTACAAGACGATAAAAATTTTAAGATAACTTTGTAAGTATCTCAAGTAAACGTAAAAAATAACTTGGCCAAAAACTTTTAAGAGTAAAATATATATAAGGGCAATAATTTTGTTGTAGTTTTAATAATGTAATATTAGCCCAAGTTTTCCAGCCTAACATAATATTGGTCAACTAGCCCATCAGTAGAGTTCTCTGTAATTGAATTTAATAATCATTAAAATCTACAGTGTTTACCTATGACTAATAACGTCTTCCACACATTAATATAGGAATAATGTTCAGAAAATATTTATTTATGTAAATTATTTATGATAATTAAAAGTAATTCTTTTCCATAAAAGAGACTGAAACAGAGTTAGTAATATTTAAGTGCTGACGATCTAGGTCTTAAAGGCAATTCATCCATTTGCTTTATCATGTAATATGTATGAATTTTTCCCTAATTAATCAAGTAATCTAAGACTTTAGACTACACATAATTTTCCAAGAAATATGGCTTAAATATTAATTTTATAACTGCAAAATCTTCTAATTTACTACAGGTTAACCAAAGGAGCTGAGGAATTTGTATTTTAGACATCATGCCAACTAATTTTGAAGCATTAGAGAAAAGTCTGGATGTGAGTGTATTCTTGAACTGCCTATTAATTCTAGTCACAATTTTGAGAGACAATCAGTTCCAAAGTGCTTCAAAATTATGCTCAGAAAATTATGGAGGAAATTAGTGTGAAATGTACATAAATGGAGTACAATAAAGGAATTTTCAAGAATTAATTATTCTTTCTCAAAAAGCATGGGACTTACACAACTGTAAAAAGTATTAAAACATTTTTACCACAAAACCCTTGCTTTTTACTTTCAAAATTATTTTTGGACTTTGTCAGAAGTAGTTTGCCTGCCAGAGATTAAAGGAGCATGGGAAACACAATAATGTAAATAACTGACACTATTTAATATGTATCACCTGGTAGTGTTTGCAGCAAATGCCTGTGAAACAAATAAGCAAACTTATTAATAAATGATTAAGAAAAACTCATAAGAAGAAACATATGTGCATATAATTACAGATATTAGAATTTTCTTCTTCCTCTCCTCTTCCTTCTCTTCCTCCTCCTCTTCCTTCTCCTCCTTTTCCCCCTTCTTCTTTGTTGTGTGGGGGATAAAGCTCAAGCATTAGCATTATTTGGTAGGGAGGTGCTCTGTCACTGGGTTACTTCACCAACCTAGAATTTTCTTCTTAACGAAGTTTTCTTTTAATACAATTCTGAAATTCACTCAGGAGAACTGTGATTTTAGTTGACAACTGTGAGATCAAACAGGTTAGCCAATGTGGTGTTATTTTTAATGCTTTCTTTTTGTTTTTTTGGGAGTCTTTTTTAGGATGGAGGATTGAACTCAGGCCCTTATGCTTACCAGGCAAGCACTTATTCTACTGAGCTATTTCCCTTTTTATTGTAAATGTTGAAATTCAAGAAGACACAGAGAGAGAGAGAGAGAGAGAGAGAGAGAGAGAGAGAGAGAGAGAGAGAGAGAGAGAGAGGCATACAGAGAAATTAATTTATAAAATCTGTAAGACTGTATAATTTTATTTCCAGTACAGGGGGACTCAGGAGAACAAAGGAGTTGTGCAAATCTCTAGTACCCTCATCTCTTGCTCTACATTTCTCTGTTTCCTCATTCTTAAACAAGATCTCTGCTCACAGTGACAAGGGATATTTTAGGGTCAACTGTTTATCCTATCATACCAGCTATTTTATCAACACATGCAGAGACAGACAGACAGACAGATGGTCGGATGGACGGTCGGACAGACAGACAGGCAGGAAGGCAGGAAGACAGAGAGAGAGATCAGAGTAGAGGGGGGAGGGGACAGGAGAAAGGAGGGGAGGGGAGGAGTGGGGAGGAGAGAGACTACTTTCGTAAAGCATGCTTCTATTGCAATAGCTCTAACAAAATTCAACAAATGAGCTCTGATTGATCATGATTAACATTATTTATGGCAGGTCACCACCAATGTAGCTAAAAACACAAGCTTGGTCCAGACACTTGCCAATCCTTGAATTTGTAACATCTAAACTGTGGTTTGAGCAGTGGATGGATCAATGACTGCTTCCAAAGGTCAAAGTAATGTACTAATGTTGATAGGGCAGAGCTACAGATGCTGGCAAATAGAAGCCTTGCCAAATCTTTGTTCTTGAAAATTCCTTTAAAGACAAATTCATGAGTGACCAAGTGTAGGCATGGTGGCATTCCTAGGTCACAGACATTATAAGTACCTTTGTAGTGCACAAGAAAAGGGAGAAGAGGAAGGGCCAGCAAGAAGAACTTAGAACAGTTACAGTGGAAGTGATGAATTTACAGAATTTTAGGGACAGAGAAACCTTAAAGATCACAAAAGATAATTAACTTGGTTAAAAATTAGAAGAAAAATTTAGGATTTGGCTACTTGCCACTTTTTCATTTCCATTTTTCAAAACATGATTCCATCTTCTCTAGTCCTTCATTGTACAATGCAGTAGGCATGTGGCTTTGGGCTGTTAAACACTGACTAATCCAAATTGAAACATGCTCAAAGTATAAAACACGGCGAAAATTTTGAAGACTTAGTATGAAGAAAATAACAAAGTCTGATCAATCTTTTTACATTGATTATACATTCAAGTGATGATATTTAGTATATATTGGACTAAATAAAATGTATTACTAAAATTAATTTCATCTATTTCTTATTTTTTGACGTGATTACTGTGCAGTATGAAGTTATACACAGCATGTTTGTCAATCTGTATGATTCGCATCTGTAGTTCAAGTTAGCTTTGCTTCACAGTTTTAATGGACTACACTCTATATTATCTTTCATGACTGGAACATGCCATACTCCTTCCAGCTTCCTGGACGTTGTACACATGTTCTACCACTGCCTGGGAAGCTCCAGCTTTCTCCTCATCTTCAAAGGCCAGCAGTAGTCATCCTCTCTGGAGGATGACTATCAGGTCCCTGTGTGCTTGTCCTCACATTCTCCTGTTGTTTTATGACTCACAGTGTGTGTTGCACTTTGCTTGTGTTCAAAGAGCTCTGAGCTCCTTTACTGATTGGCTCACCTCTATGTCCTGAGCACTGAGCCTCTAGAAATGCAAGTCTTCTCTTTCTGTCTTGTATTTATTTTCACCTTTATGGTATTGTATTTGGAAGATAGTTACCCATTGCCTGGAAATAGTTCTCGTCATATATCAGATATGCTAGATTTAAGATTTATCAGCTTTCAGATTTGTAAAACATAAATCTCAGTTGTTCACTTTAAAAATACTAGAGTGATGCAAATTTCTGATCTTTTAATCTTCTGGAATAACTTTCAAATTATTAAATTCAAGAGTGGTTCATCAATGTTTTCTTCCTTATAGGTGATACAGGGAAGGGATTTTACCCCCAGAGAACTGAAAAAAATGTCCTCTGGTGAAACCACAGAGTATATTGTGCAGCTAATGGATGTCTGTAATCAGAAGCCTTGTGATCTAGGCATCAAGATAAACAGCTGTCACAACATTTAAAACATACACTGCATTTATGTTCCAGCATTTTAATTATAAAATCAATGGAGTGTTAATGATATAAGCATTAGCTTGCTCACGGGGAATTCCAAAACTTCTCTTTTTGAGGCATAAATTTACAAGTTGTTCAATTTACCCAATTTATAAAAACAATTTCCATTAGTAAATATGAATATTTAATGAAAAAGTAAAACTGACACAAGCCACTTCTCTTAAGCATCTAATGACTTACTGGAAGAAATGAAATATATTAGTGAATTATCTCATCTGCTGTTTTCCATCATGCACATAATAATCATCAGCAGGTGGCTTTGAATGTTGTCCCTTACTTTGTTTTGGAGTTAGGTTTTTAATGTAATGTGCTTCTTTGGCTTTGTGGTTTTATTTGTCTATAGAATAATTAGCGATCCACAGTATATTTCTCTCAATATTAATATGATATGGAAATATTTTAAGGTTCAACCTAAACTTCTGTTTTGCTTTTTGTTCTTATCAGAACTCATTAGAATAACATAATTAGATATGCATATACATTTAAGACATTAATTTCAGTATAATTATGTGTGCCCTCTGTGTCATGTTTTGAAAATTGCTTTTATATATTTAATTTCATCAGCTTTCAGTGAAGGGCAATAGTATTTCTAGCTTACAGATGAATAAACTGAGGATTAGAGGGGTGAATATGCTTGTCTGTGCCAGAAGTAAAACTGACCTAGGACAAAGTTCAGTGATTTCTCCCCTGACCCAAACTACCTCTGAGACACACCTTTTTCAGAAAAGTTTGCTTTCATAACTCTTATTTCAACCTGATTTTATTTGCTTTTCCTAGTTCAATCCCAGGTGCCTGGTACATAATACCTCGGGTTTTTCTCTCATTGCTGAGACAAAATGCCTGCCCATCATCCAAAGTTAAAAGAGGAAATGTTTATTTGACTCACAGTTTTACAAAGCATTCAGTGCATACAGTGAGCTAGCTCTAAGGCAGGGTAGCATAACAGAGGAGTATCACAGAGGAGAAATAGTTCATGGGAAAGCAGAGCAAGCAGAAGTCAGCAAGCAGTGAAGCAGCAGCAACAGGAAGTAACAAGGAACACCATCCCTCTTTCTGTCTCTTATATTTCACTCATACCCAGAGTGGGGGATTCTTAATGCTATCCAAAACTATGTCAAACCAACCAGTGGATTAATTTTGTAATCACATACCCTTAACCCAAGAATCACATGCTTAATCCAAGAATCACACACTCTGGGTCCTGCCACCTCTGAAAAGTCCCACCTATGACCACATGAGGCTTTGTGGAGGGCAGGGGTCATCTAGACACAAACCATAACAGTAACTAGTCTTTAAATTTTAGCTACATCATTATTTTTTGTTAAAGTGAAGTCTCTGAAGCCGGGCATAGTGGCACACACCTATAATCCCAGTACTTGGGAGGCTGAGGCAGGAGGATCGGTTTGAGTTGGAGACCAGCCTGGGCTACAAAAGTGAGCTCAAGGCCAGCCTGAACTGCATAGCAAAACCCTGTCTCAAAAAGACCAAAAAAAAAAAAAAAAAAAAAAAAAAAAAAAAAAAAAAAAAAAAAAAAAAAAAAAAAAAAAAAAAAAAAAAAAAAAAAAAAAAAAAAAAAAAAAAAAAAAAAAAAAAAAAAAAAAAAAAAAAAAAAAAAAAAAAAAAAAAAAAAAAAAAAAAAAAAAAAAAAAAAAAAAAAAAA